>VXBN01000852.1:316586-374455 GCA_013397395.1 Sinosuthora webbiana
TTTTCACCTGGACTCTGGAAACTTGACCAGAGAAGGAACCAGGGTAACAGTCCTACTGATTGTTTGGTTCAGCCGTTGGAGTTCAATTGGGAAAGAGCACCTATTTAAGGCACGTAATGAGGACAGACTATCTTTGCTCTACTGGAATAATTTCCCTGAGCAATTCCTTGTTCCTCTAAGGGTTTACTCCCCAAAACTGATGCTATCTCTTCCCACCATACCTTCTGCATACACATATACAAAGGATTTTGAAGCAATTACCATCTTTAACATCCAGGAACAATTTAAGGAGAATAAGACTTGCAAATTGAAATAGTGGTCATTTCTTTCAACTTTGATTTAGTTTAATGATTGCAAATAATAATTAGTAGTTGGTATTTGAACACATTATCATTGAAAACTCCCCAGTCATTTCAGCATATCTAGGTATTCATCGTTTAGATGAACAGTGTCACCTATTCCAAAGCAAATGAGCAGGATTTGTGGTTGAAATCCAGGGCCTTTTGTATGCCTTGAATAATCCCACTGGAAGTGATTCAGTGGCCTCTTATCACATTTCTCTTGTGTGAATTACTGTTTCCCCATTTTACCTTTCAAGATGAAAATTCTGACAGCATGTTGGATAGATGAATAATTTCAAGCCCTAAAATTTCCTTTTTGATTCTTTGCAACATCTGTCTATTTTTAGCATTTAATTAAAAGTTAGGCTAAATATGCAGTTGCTGCCGTGAGCCCTGAGGAGTTTAGGGTTATCACAGGATTACTAAGTTCAAAATGAGTTTATATAGTTATCAGGCATTATGAAGAAATTCAAAGTCCTTGCTACACAAATTGAATCAAAATTTCCTCTAATACATATAATTTCTTTTAAGTTGGATTTTTGCTAAGATCTGTTAGTAAAAATTTGTATTGACCAACACTTTTCTTAGAAAGCTTCAGGTAAAATCAGGATACTGAACCCTGTTTTGATATATTAACCACTGTCTTAAACTTTCTCTTTAATAAACAAAAAGTGGCAGCAAATCTCAAAGATAAGTTTGGGGATATTTTCTGATTTTGTGTTAAAATAAAAAGAATTATTTCTTGCTTACTCCTTTGATTGTTTTTTATTTTTCTGCAAGACAAAATAGAAAGGCTGTGCTATTGGATAGGTGAAATAGAGATTGTTTTAAAATAATCCTGAAGTTTATTTTTCCTGAAGCTTTATCATCGTGGTTTCTCAGGACCACAGATTAAGTTTCAAGAACTTTAGAACACAGGATAAACACGTTATTTTTTCCATTTTATCCATATAAATCACATATTTCCTTAACTTGCCCCCTTCTGACATGAATTTTTCAGCTGCTCTGCTCTTGGTGCATTTGTATGCCAAGGGTATGACCAAATCTAGTGTTCCTGTAGCGCGGTAGTGATTGAAACCCCTCAGCTGCATTCTAACCACAACAGCATGAGCAAGGTGAGAAAAGCTGGTAAATTGCACCTCTTCCAAAGATGTAATTCAGGAAGTGCTGATGTTCTCTTATCTGCATGTTGTTCCATATGTCTGTGGTTCAGTTCACCTTTTATGAAAAACAGATGAAAGTGTTCCTTTGCAACAGAAAAATGTTATGAGCCTATATTCATTCATAAACACGATGAGTTACATAAAGATGTTCATAAACATATTGCTCAGAAAGTAGTGTTATAAATGGCTTCAGGATAATGGGACTGGTACCTAATGGATAAAACTATTTTCAAAACAGTTGCTAGGATTATGTTTTTCATCTTTTTGATACACATATTACACCAGGAAAATGCATCCTTCTGGACCTTGTAAAGATCATGTGTAATTCTCTTCATAAGCTGGGGGAAATTTTACTGGGGTCACTGCTGTCAAATACCACTTCATATTCTGCATTTGGCTAGAGATGATTTACAGACCTGCAGCAAATTTTGTGCAGCCCAATGGCACCATTATCTAGGCATTTATGCATGTGTTTTTTGAAGGAGATAAAGGCTCTTACAATGCTGGAATCATTTGGCATTCAAGAGAAGAAGAAAAAATTCTAAAATGCAGGAGTTGTCTAAATGCAAGTTTTTTGTGCCAGGTAAGTTCATGGTCAAGGCAAGAAAAAGAAAATAACAAACCCCAAAAATGTTAAGGTTAAAATTGACAGGTAAAGCTAAAATTGTATGTGGAAATTATGTTCTTGTGACTCTTCCTGTTGTCAAATTTTTTAGAATCTCCATTCAGTGGGGTTAATTAAGGAGAGATTCGTTATGTGCATACTTAGGAATCTCACTTTTTTCAGGTTTGACTCATACTGCAGATTTCTATCAACACTGCTCAGTCAGTCATGGTATTTGATCCAACAGGACTTTATGATTAAACCAAAGAACATATCCAATGAAAAACCGATACATTCAGTCTGTACAAGGGCTCACTTCGTAAAACTGAACATGGGTGCTAATGTGATTTCCTCTTGGAGTATATCTGTTCTAAATGCAGGTAAAACACAGATGTTTCATTATTTTGTACCACACTGCCACAGTAGGTTACTGGTATTGTCTATTCAAACAAATATAAATTGAAACTTACTAGTTGGTGTTTAGAAAAATCCATTTCCTGGTTAAGTTCAAAATGAGAATATAATGCTTTGTTTTTTAAGAGCTGCCTGTTTCAAGGAGAGGTCATGTATGTACTGACACAAGTGAAGTGAGAGTTAATTTCTTGTTAAATATGTCAAACGGACAATAGCTTTAGGGCTCAATTATGTCTCTGCAGAAGCAGATGAGAGTGAAGAGCAATCAGTTAAGATTTTTCCCTACCCAGTCATGTTTTATCACTGAAATGTCAATGAATTCCTCTTTTTGAAGTCTTTTGGGCTCACACATGCCATTTCTAGAACAAGTAATGTGTTATTTGAAAATATAGATAAAAAGGACTTTTTTTTGAAATGTCTTAATACAGATTTTTTTCTATGCCCTGTGTTACAGTTTGATCCCACAAAAGTTTGTATTGGTAATCTGAAAAGATCCAGACACCAACCCATAGTCAGCAGCTCCACACCATACATGACTCCTCCTGTTACTACTATACGCAGCCTTTGCCACCCTAAGCACTGTCTTCTCTCACCAATAAACAGGAAGTACAAGAAAATGCAAAAGAATATCTACATGTCTAATATAAGCCACTGCTGCCTTCACCTCTCTCTGTGAGGCTGACTGGGAGAAACATGTAAATGTATCTCTCCAGGGCTACAGGACACGCTGATCACACACAAAAATTTTATACATACTTGAAGAGAATGTAGAGGAGATCCTACTAACAGCCTGTGTGAAAATATTACAGTGGGAACTTTTTCCTCCAAGTGCTTGTCTTGGTTTAGATAGACAGGTATCTGCCAGGGAGGGTTGGAGTCTCCCTTGAAATGTAAGCCTCTCCCTCCTTTTACAAATTATTATAAATTTGCAATTAAAAGGCTGTCAGGCAAAGATTTTGGGAATAGGTATAACAGTTCTTTACTAGGGATATATAAAAAATACAGATGTTGTAGTACAGAAGAATAAGCAAGCAAACAAACAAGAAATTCTAGAAAACCTTGACAGAGTCAGAAATACAACCTGACACCCTGTTGGTCAGGGTGTTGGAANCACTGTGGCTCTTCTTTATCTAGGTTAAGATGGTTAGGCTTATCTTCTCTGTGTGGAGCATCTTACAATAGTATGATGTAATGTGTCATGTCATTGGTGAGCTTTTAATGGTCCATTAGCAGAAGATATGCCCATGGGAATAGTGGAACAATGAAGAGAGATAAGTAACACTCCACCATCTGATAAGCGACACTGACCCATTTTGGCAAAGATAAGCAATTTTGCTCTACTCAGTTTCAACAGATGGAATAGAATAACATGTTCTTTACAAAACCCAAGACAGTGCTTTGGGCAACGTTACGGTTCAACTAAAATTCAGGTTTTCAGCCTTTCCTTCAGGGAATAATTATACTCTGCTATAAGAGATGGGAGTAAGAACATTTGTCTGAATTCTCCCTGTATAAACCTCAGTAGAATCTCCATCATTGTCTTGAAGTTTCATACATATTTCCCTGGTATAATAAGTTGGCCTTGTTTATACTTGCAGCCTTTGCTTGTCTTTCTTGTCTTTCCTTTTCTGACTCCTTCACCCTATGCACTGCATGCCTGATCACGGGTGTGCAGAAAATGTGTATTACTGGGCCTGGCAATGAAATAAATCTCTTGACATTATCTTTAGAGAACACACAGGCATAGAGAAAGATCTTAAATGCTAATAATACATTCAAAAGTACCCAAATCTCTCTCATGCACAGAGCATTTACAGTGGTTAAGATTCCAAGAAAAAATTCTGAAGTCAATACTGTTACAGATATCTTGAGCTTTGAAAAATTATCAAGGAATTCTGCTTATTAATGCTGACAACAGTCTATATTTTCATAACTGTGAATGGACAAATCTTTTCTTTGGGACTGAATATGCAGCCACTATTTCTTTTGCTCCTCTTACCTGTACTGAGGACACATGCTACTCTTCCAGAGTATTCTTATCCATCTTCAGGATTTTTCAATGTTTTGACAAGGTGCCTGTAAATTTATCTCTTTCAAGGTTTAAATTTTCCAACATTGTCCATAAAGACTTTGTGTCTCCAGATACTCCCACACTACTCTCATGCCCTATCCAGAGCATGCAAAGATGTGACTTCTGCCAAATGAGGAAAACTTTCCTTCAGTTGGCTGCAAATGGTCCCTCACATTAACAGAGAAACCATGGGCTCAATCCCTCCCTCCTATCTCCCACCTTAAAACAATTATTATGTCTCAAGAGCACCAGCAGAGGACAAAGGGCTTGAGCTCTCTATAGAGCAGCTGCAGCCAGTTTGCACTACTTTGACTCACACTCAGAAGGTTGTCTTTGTGTTTGTTTAATTTAAGGAGAGATTTCATGGCAAGTGTCCTGCTGCAACATCTCCAGGTTGAACCTGGTGTAAATTTCTGTTTGGCCTTGGTAACCTAGAAGTTCTTCTGTTTCTGCAGATCTTCCATCTCTTCATCACTACCCTACACTTTCGTGTAAATAGGTTCTAGATGACAGCTGATGTATCACTTTCCAAGTCAGATTGGTCCAGATAAATAGTTTGCCAAAGTAAATATTAAATTTAAATCCCCAGCTCCTCTTCTTCTTCCATTAGTTGAGTCGGAATAGCATCTGCATCCCTATGAAACAGCAGAGTCAAAGCCAGCCACCTGCATCACTGCAAATACATTTACCATCTGTTTCTTATTAAAGGCTGTCAAATTTACATCATCCAGAACTGTGACTTTGCTGCCAAAGAAGCTGTGCAGAAATGGCACTGGAAAAATAATGAATCCCAAGAAGCTAATCAGAGGAATGTGTTAGTTTTACTTCTCATAAAATTTTTATATTTTTCTGTTGATGTGCTACAATCATGAGGAGAAAGATGGTAAGAGATGGCTTTCCATCCCGAGAGTTCTGCCTGTAGTCCAAACCACTGCAACTGCAACTGCAAAGAGGCAAAGGATTTACTAGGAACACTTTGTATAGTAAGATAAGGTATGGTGGATGTTACTATGCTTAACCTAACTATGCTCCTTTCTTTCCTGCAAGTGAGGAAAGTAGATTAATGTAGTATTGCCATGGAGCCATGGCCTTAATGACACTATCTTGGTATCAAATGCATTGGTAAATCATCATCCTGTCTCCACACAGTATAAACTTTCTGAAGTGTAAAGGAGAGAGGACCCTGATAAACACCAAAGAGCTGAGGCAGGGTGAGCTTGACCTTGGTCAGGGTTTCACCTAATTTTCCTTTCAAATTCAGAAGGCTGTTGTTCAAAGACTTGCTGGAAGATGGGAATAGGTTTTCAGGACCCCTCATGAAAATCAAAAAAGAAGGACTGTAATTTAGTGAGGACAGCCAGGTACTCACTAGCTAAAGAAGACAACTGTGCCAAAACTCACAAAAATAAACAATGTAAGAGGCTCAATGCCTCAAATGCATAAGCCACAGTTACTGTTCTCTATCTTGCTTTTGCATTAATCAGGATCATGTTCCATTTAATCTTCTCCTCTTCATCCAACATCAGAAGCAGGTCCTGTCTCTGAGGAGAAACTGACAGTGGGGGGTTAGTGTAATTTGGACAGCAATATTAGGAAGTTTCTAGTCATTCATTTGTGGTGTTTACTAATTGCCCCAGAGTGAGTTTTGAGTAATTTTTAAACATGGCAATTAATGAGTATTAGAGTCTTTTAAGGAAGCAGCTTATGTCAGACCATTACACTGGGTCACCATCCTTATTGTTAAACTGTCATGAGCAGTAGTACATTCTACCTTCATTATTTGATTAAAAGTTGCTCTTTACCCATTAATGAAAAACAGCTGTTACAAGTGAGCTGAAAGCTTTTATGAAGAAAGGATAAAATAAAAGTAAAGAAAATGGCCTCTGAAACCTGAAACACTACAGTCATAAATTGTGAATACTATATACTTTGTGATCTCAGCCTGGACTTTTGAAACAGCCTAAACCTCTCTTTGGGGTTTTGCCATACCACCATCAGCAACATTGTGCTTGGAAGAGAAGAAGGGTAGGGTCGATTCTTGCCTGTAAGGGACATAAAACTGCTGTGTTCCATTTCAAAGTGAAGCCGTGACTCTTCTAGGAGATCCTGGAAATCATCTTCCATCAATATTACAATGATGCAAAGACTTTTTAATGCAACTGATAGGTTTAGGAAGGTTTGTTTCCTTTCACATATTGCCCATATATACACATACTCAGTTTCATGCCAGTGAATCTATGTTTTCAAAACTGAAATCAAGTACCATGAAAAGGCTGAGCTTTTTTTTCACAGAGAGGTAGTCAGGAATCTGCTGAGGAAAATCTGTATCTTCTCATATCTGAGAATTTGCCATAACTGTTAGGCATAGCTCCTCAACTATGGAGACATGGACAGGTTTTTCTTTGTATGTTTGTTGGGAATCCCTTCTGTCCAAGCTGGTATGGTGTCTCCACTATGTTCCTCAGGAGTGGGACTCTTTCTGGCACATGTCAGAGATATTATGGCCACGCTGGTCCTGTTTACTGCATTGCCTATATTCATGCCTGACTGAGGCAGGAGTGAAACGCCTGATGGCTTAGGCTGGGACAGTTCTGAACAGTCAAATAGAAGAGCTTTGGACATCTAGGGGAATAGTTAAGCTAAAATGACAGAGGTTTTGGAAACAGCTCAGGTCATGTAACTGCTGTCTTTTGATATCACAAGTCTTAATCTAATCTTTTTTGGTTTAGCATGTTGGGTCATCTGAGCCTTTGGAAGAAAAAGATCAAATTAAATCAGAAACAAGTCCAAGATGGGTTTCAGCATGTGGTGTTCTGAGGAAAAACTAGTAGCACCATACTTAGATAAATAATTTTTCCAGCTCAGCTGCAGCTAAGAAAGTAGAAAATGCTTACATCAATATTGCACTATGAGCGAGGCAATCTTTTGCTTCTGAGAACCAATCTACTCAGGTAAAGCAAAGACTATTTCAGATAATTTCTACTGTGAAGTCGAGAAGCTTTATTTCCATTTTCTTAAAAAAAGTATTGCTCTTGAACCAAAATAAATTATAAAAGAAGAGCTCAATATCAGCATAATCATAAAAGTAATTTGTGGTGTTCATAAGTTTTATGTAATACAAATAGTCTAACATATTAAGGTTTAATATAATAGTCTCTGACCTGATGGCCACTATCTTGAATTTTGGTGTGAACATGTGCTGGATGAATACATGCTTCGTACAGAAGAACTAAGAACTTCCAACTAAGCTGTTCCATGGACAATCTTCAAAAAATTCATCCTGTATCAATTTTCACAAAGGATTGTTAGCTCCATGTTGTATATATATGCTGGATTTGGTTTGTCAGTTGTTTTGCTCCACAAAATCTGGAGGGCTTAGATTGCAAAATGTTAATGGGAAAAATGCTGTTTTTTCCCCACCTGAGCATAGAAATGAAACATGGGTTTAAAGAGATCTGAAAATCTTGTCCAGGACAAATTTGCTAGGAAACAAAGAATGGAGTAAACCATAGTTCTGGGACATGTGATTTACAAATGAGCCAAAGCCATCCATGCTAAAAGTTTGCAATATTTTGGCCATTTTGCATGCATTTTGATTTTGTTTAGCAAACAGGCTCTGTTTCCTGCTGGATAGAGGACTGGTGTGTTGTGCAGAGCTTCAACTATAACAAAGCTACAGCACTGGCTGGTTATGTGCTCTAAAACACAACTATTCCCTGCCTTATTTTCCCTATCAGTGAAAGAATGAGGTAACAAGTCTTATTTGCAAATGCTTTGAAACCTATAATTATAAATCACTATCTGAATTATAGGTAGGTGTCACTGTTTGGTATTATGATTTGGGGTTTTTTTACTTATCTGGAACAGTTATTAATGAAATACTTTTTATTGAAACAGTCTGGAGACTTAGCATGTTAAATAGGTTGGGCATGGGCAGATCAGAGTCTGTGTTAACTAGCCAGGATTTCCTTTTCAGCTCTGCTCTACATCAGACATGCTGTTGGCACTCTTTTGTCTCCTGTGCAAGTATGTGACCAGAGAGAGAATAACATCATGAAGCAGATCTACCATAAACCACCTGAGCAAAAATATATGTATATCTGTTT
This sequence comes from Sinosuthora webbiana, assembly GCA_013397395.1. Lineage (NCBI taxonomy): Eukaryota > Metazoa > Chordata > Aves > Passeriformes > Sylviidae > Sinosuthora > Sinosuthora webbiana. The sequence continues at coordinate 325,286 of VXBN01000852.1, forward strand.
ATTTCAGCTGGATGTGTTCTCTGACTTGCTTCAGTGCACAGCCTCCCCAGCAGCACTGCCAGCACAAGGAGGGAGGTGAATAGACTAGAGGGGAGGGCAAGACTCATGTCAAGTAGTGGATGCCTGCTCACTTGTTAAATTACAGACCATGGATCACCCTGTGAGTTTTTGCTTTGAGGAATTTTCAGGAAAAACTGGTCTTCTGGCTCTCCAAGATTTCCATTCAGTGAAGTGAAACTGATGCCTTAAGTTTTAGTTTTCATGTTTGCAGATTCTGTGCTGCCTAGGGATGTAGTTCTGAGCCTCATATTAAGTGGCAGTAAGCTCTCTTCACAGAGTAGGTAGACAAAACAAATCCTTTTTCTGTGCAGAACTAAGGACACCTTTCAGGCCTGAAAGCATAAACAATTCACAACCTGAAGCTGTAATTGGACAATTGAACCCTAATATGCAAATGGACCAAAACTTAAAAAAGTGTGAGATCTCGTGACGGTTNTGGGTGGATCCTGGAGGCCTTTCATTAAATACCTGTTTTATTCTCTAGCTCTGTCCAGTCTTTGTCTCAGGTCAGCCTTCCAAGGCAACAAAACCTTAAGAATCAAAGCAAAGCTCTCCATGAGAATCCTGCGATAAACAAATGACTGGGGACTGAGAGATGGACATGGAGCAAACAGGTTCTCTTGTTAGGGGCTGTGCTGTGCAGCATCTCCATGAGTCCAGCTGCTCCTTTTCACACTGTAAGTTAGTTGGGATAAAATGTTTCTGTATTCCCTCAGGTGAGGAGACCCCCAAGAGCTGTAAAAAAGGCTTTGAATTTCTAACTTACCTGTCATTTTTAATCTGACAGACTTTGGGCTATTGTGTTAAATATGAATGCCAAATGGGGTTTTTGGTACCATTTCAGTAGGCAAAAGTGTACATGTGTAGCTCTTGTGAACACTGAAGAACCATTTGCAGAGTTCCTTTTTGGGGGTGGGGAGGCAGATTATACAGTTCATGGGACCGTTCCATAACCCAGAGTCCCGCTCCTCTTGCTTTTGACGCAGTTGATCCTCATCTTTGAAGCTGCTCTCTGTGGGCAAGGAGGCTATCCCAAGATTTGGCCTTTAATGCTGCACTGCCTATTAATAACCTGCAAACAATATGAGGATTTTATAGGCTGATTTCAGTTCACTTTTCTTTTTCAATAGACTACCCATGCCTTCACTTTAAAAGATTATCTAAATCATGAAACACTGCTTAAATATTCTGACAACAGGGTTTAATCTAGGTAAATCAAGTCAAATAGAGATAGCATTTTTCTGAGTTGGCTTCTGCTCTCAACTTTCTAATTATAATAACCTTAAGCACCTTATGAAGTTTCATTTGCATCACTTGGACATTAAATTAACTATTACTTAGTGTAGGATTAGAGTAACATCAAAGCCCTTATAGATTTTCAGCATTATGCAAAACCTCTCATTTTCCTTTTGACTTAAAGCACCATGAAGATGATAGGTTGCATTAAATGACTACAGCAGCAGTGGTCTTTCCTATCCATGGGTAAGGCTGAGTCAGCATTTCTATTATAATCCCATCATTTCAAAATATTTTATTACTCATCCATAAAAATTTGTTCCAGGATAGAATTTAGTATTAAATTCTCATCCTGGGATAAAGAGAAGAAAAACTGTTTAAACACTTGGTGTCTGCTTCCTACTTTTAGAGATAGTATGTGCATTTTAAACCAGTCAGTCAGTGCCTGAAAAGTCTCTACCAGTTTTGCAATTCAAAACCAGCTCTATTTCCTACAGTGAATGTTGGCAGGTTGCTATTACTCTGCTTGGTGGATTTGTTCATTCTTCTTCCTGAAGCAGAGAAGGGACAAAGGGTCACAAATACAAAGCACTCAAATCTCAGAGTAAACTTCGCCAGTGACCTCTGACATCAGGGCTAGTGCACTGAATCCTCTGACACAAAACAGTGGTGAGATGGTAAAAAAGAATATGTGCAAGGAGCGAGATGGGAATAAACAAGCCCCTGGGAAAGATTCAATGCTTTTAAAGCAGCTACATAGATCTTGTGCACTGTGGATCTTGTGCACTGTGTTCACTAAAAAGAAAATGGTTACAGAGGAGGATGAAGGGCTGAGGGAGTTTTTCACCTATGCTCCGATAGCTCTGGTAGCTCACATTAGTAATGTATCCTAAAAGTTGGATGAATTTTCTAGAGTGAATTGTGTAGAGTGGGCTGAGGATATCATACTTATTCATTAGAAAAAAATTGTTGGCAAAAGAGTGAGTTACTAGATATAAGTAGGGTATCTGTGACAGCATTTTATAAGCCCTTCCTGTAAAGAGCTAACTCTCCAAATGGCTATCAGCAGTTATAGACAGCAGGTTGTCAACAGAGAACAGCCCTGCAAATGCAAGGCTTAAACATAAAGAGCTGTGAGGTAAGTGTAACACAGCTGTCTTCTCTGGAGGCTCACCAACAGAACATGTCTTTGGGTACTGTAATTTGATTTTCCCCTCTCACTGCAGACACTGTGCTGTCTTTGCTCTAATTATAGAGTCAGAAAATCACAAAATCATAGATGTATAGATTGGCTGGATTTACCTCTAAGGATCTGTTCCAATCCCCTTTTTACAGGCAGGAAATCTTCTGCTAGACTAGGTTATTTAAAGCCCCATTCAAACTAACCTTGAACATTTTCTGTGATGGGGTATCCACCACCACTCTGGGCAACACGTTTCAGTACCTCATGACCCTCACTAAAAAAAAACCCCGAAATATTATAATGTGCAATCTAAATCTACCCTCTTTCAGTTTGAAACCACTGCCCCTTGTCCTGTTACTACAGACCATGGTAGGGAGTCTCCTTCCATCTTTCGCATAAGTCACCTTTAAATACTAAATAGCTGCAACATGGTCTTTCTGGAGTCTTCTCCACGCTGAACAATCCCAACTCTCTCAGCCTGTTTTCACAGGAGAGGTGCTCCACTCCTGTGACCATCTTTGTGGCCTCCTCTCTACCCACTCTAACATATTTTCCTGTGCTGGGGCCCCAGAGCTGGATGCAGTGTTCCAGGTAGGGTCTCACTAGAATGAGGAGAGTGGCAGAATCTCCTCCCTCACCCTCCTGACCATGCTGCTTTTGATGCAGCTGACTGTCTGGATTGCAAATGCACATTGCTGACTGATGTCCATTTTTCCATCCTCCGGTATCCCCAAATTCTTCTTGGCAGGACCTCTTCAAACACAACACCCCCCAGCCTGTGTCACTACAGGGGTTGCCCTGACACACTGGGCCATTCTCAGAAAGGGATTCTCATCCAAAGGGACGTTCAAATCACATCTGTAAATCCAAAAGCCATTCAACAAGCTATCTATATTTTGATACATGTTGTAATGGATGTGAGTATTTCTCATCAACCTTGAAACTTCAGAACTCTATAACCAGTCCTGGTTGTAGACTGTCAAGTCAGTTTGACCCAAACTGAGGTGTTTTCATGTAAGAAGAGGGTGGCTGCAGCTTTTATCATGCGGGAACGTCTTATGTGAGTATAGGGATACTCACACAATGCCCTGGCTTAGGGTCCAGACCTATCTCTAAAGTAACTTCTGTGGAGCAGTGACTGCAGATCATGTGTGGTTAACATGAACATGGGTTGGCTGACATCAGCAGTGATGCCTGGGAGGGGCTCCATATGTAACCTGGAAAGGTGAGAGATGAGTTCCAAACAATAAGACCTGTAATCAACATTACACCATCAGCCAAATCTTCTCAAAACTCTTTCATTTAATACATTACCTCTTAGTCTTTAACTTCCCTTCCCAAAGATATCTGTCTTGCTTCTCCAAACTTTTGTGGTGAGAATCCAGTTACATGAATAGTGATTTCCTTGATATGCAATATATTTTACTACAGCTCTGGCACCTTTTTGGGGCCAGTGCAGGATGTTTTTATTTTTCAGATCTGTTTGTTAGAAGAAATTGTCAATGGATGTCAATTCCAGCTGAAGCAGTAGGGTACTGTGCTGTGCAGTGGATCACATTATCTGTGTGGAGCAACTGGGCCTTACTTTGTACTCAACACAGGTACCATGGCTCTTTCCTGACCCCTGGCTCTGGCCCATCTTTCCACTTCCCCTCCACTGTTTCTGTACTGTTTACACAGTGAGCTCTAAGTGCCTGGGGTTATCTTTCACATTGCTTGTGTATGGGATCAAAGTCTCTGAGGTAGCCTGTAGGCTTTTCTAGAGTGCAAAACAATTTGGCTGTAATTTACATTAAACACGGAACATTGGAGATGAACTTGGTATTGTATGGTGAATTTATTTCACTGCTGGCCACTTCAGGCACCTCAGAACCGGCCAATATGTCAGTTTCCTCTCCAATGAATGTGGCTAGAAGCCCAAAGAGGCATGGCTGCACAGATGGAAAGTGCCTATGTAATAGGAAACACCAAACCTTTGGGTGTCACGCTGAAGACAGCCTGCTGGGTGATGCTACATTGGTCCGCAAAACCATCTCCCTTTTTCCTGACCTGTGACAATTGTTTAATGGCTGCAGTGGTTGTGTTATGGTTATTTGTTCCTTAATTAGAGATTTCCAGAGAGGAGATCCTTGGTTAAGGAAAGACATTGATCAGGAAGGATTCCTAAGTGAAGAGCTGTATTTATACTATCTCATTTTGGGCTAAACTTCTAAGAAGTCTGTTAAGTTACTGACAGAGTCATTCTTCACAGCTGTCAGCCCTTATCCATACACTAGGAGGATCATTAAATATGACTAAAATGAAGCATCTGTCACTCTTGTGCTAACAGGGAGCATACTTCCCATAAATTCTATTTAAAGGGAGCTGGGTGGTGAGTGTTTAGTGTTTGCTTCAGAGAATGGTAAAGTTTTAATAAATTTGACTTTTGTCACTGTTGCAAGCTTTTTCAAAAAGTTATGTATCATGAATTTGTAACAAGAAAGTGACATGCATTTTCTTGCTACTCAGTGTCAGGATGAAGCAAAGGAATGGGAAATAATGAAAACCAGGAAGATAAGCAAATATCACATTTTAATTGCAAAACTAATAAAATCAGGTTGGTATAACTCAAAATCTCTTTCTGTTACACTCAAAAGCAATGTGAAAATCTGGAAGGAAAAAACCCAAAGGACATGAAGTGTGTCTTCAAGAAGCTATTTTATAAAAATTTGAGTTAAGTTTAAACTGTTTAGTTGAATAATGCGCTCATCTGAAACTGCGTATTGGTGGAAAATTGTCTGAAGAGCACCTAAGCATCCTCTCTAACCATAATGATTTTATAAACGCCAGCTGATTTAATCAGGTTTTAGTTGATGACTTTTCCAGTCCTACAGTGATGTTTCTCTAGGCCTTTTTATAATGTCATGGCTCATTTCTGAGTCTCACAGATATTGCATGGTTTGGGTTTTTTTGTTTTGTTTTGTTTTTGCCCCTTTTTAATTTCTCTTGTGACCTTCAAGGTAGAGAAAAGATTTATATTTTTGTTTTGAAATTGTCAGAACCGCTTTTATCCTGGAGTCTGCTCCAGCTCCTGCTAAGACTGTTACTTGACATTTAGATTTAACTTTTTATGCTTCCACACTCTTTATTTTTTGCTGATTAACTCTAGATTATATTTATTTCTGAATATGTATTATTTTTTGTGTGGTAACTTACAAAATTCTTAAGTAGATTACCCCTGAATTACCCTGGTGGGTTTTGTATCAAAACATGTTAGTATTCAAATAAATGAAGATTACATGGCCCAAAGTCCTGAATCTAGCACTGTGGAAAATGAGCCTGAAATAATTAATCTAAACACTGGAGGTGGAATTATAAAGCTCAAAGGAAAGTGGCTTAATTCTGGAAACATGTTTTCAGAACTCCTCTTGGCTTTGGGCTGGAATAAACACATTCTGTAAGAAAAAAGTTGCCTTTTGTCGTTTTAAAACATGACATCATTTAGGGTGTTCTAGCTTGATGGGGAATTATTCCAGGGCATTCTTAAGTGACCACATAACCATGCATGCTCAATGAGGAACTGGGATGGAAATCACTTCCTGGCGCTTTTTTTCCCCCAGTTTTCTATATGTTTTTTCCTTATTCTGGTTTACTTTATGAGAGGAATAGTGTGAAGAATCTCAACAGTGTGAGAAGGAAACAAAAGCTTATTCCAGGGCTATGGCTTTAATTTTTATAATATGCCAGCTCTGACTTCCTCTGTTTTTTACCTTGTGCCATGACTTTCACAGTGAATGAGGGACTGGAAAATGTTTCCCTTAGCTCAGTTCAAGCTCTAACTTCAGCCAAAATTATATAAACCCCAAAACTGCTTTATGGTGGAGTTGAGCTAGAGCTTCAGTAAGCACCAGGCATAGACAGGGGATGGAAGAATTGAAATTTGTTAACTAACATTTTCAAAGAAATCTACTTTTTTACTATAGCCCAGTATTAAGTTGTGGTGCTATCTCTTGATTGTCTTCTTAAGCACAGCTTTATTGTAATTATACTGTGATCCTTCATATTCACAATTGATGTGACTTCTAAAATTGCTTCAGAATAAACCAAAGAACATGGTCTTAGCAGCTTTTTTCTGGTGGCTGGCAAACTGCTCTCAAGTCCGGGCACATACCTGCTGACACTTGATTTCTGAATTAGTGCTCCAAGGTCATGTTTTTTTCATGATTTTATTGATTCCTCATTTCCAAACATTATTTGAATGTTTAAATTCACATAATAGATTTTGTTTGGCCTTGGGATGCACAAAAGTGGATTTAAAAGCTGATAGATAAAGAGGGAAAAAAAAAAAAAAAACAAACTTCAAATTTTTGTTTTTATTTAAGAAGAGCAGATTTTCTAAATATTGGAAAACTCCAAACCTTTCTGTTGTTCTCTTCTTGCCGCACTGGCAAATCAAATCTTCTTTGCTTTGAAACAACATGAATTACCAGAGTAGTAGTGAAACAGTCTTATAGAAAGGGAATAAAAGATTAAGTTATTCAGGGAAGAGTGTTTTAGCAAGCTCAGAACAATTGTCTTGCAGTATATTACCCTAATCATTTGGTGGCAACAAAGCTGTCACCTTAAAAAGGAAGTGATTTGATTACATTAGCTGACTGGAATGCTTTCATATTGTTGGAGGAAATGCCACATTTCCTAATGAAGCATTAGAGAAGAACAAGAAACTTTTTTGACTAATGACAAATGTGGGAGTGGAAAACTGCTAGATTCTGAAAGTATGGTCTTTAAGGAATAAATACTGGGTCTTAGAGGGGAAAAGTGTTAGAAGAAAAAACGTGCTTGTCACTCATGATGACAGACAGCTGTGAAGCGTACCAAGCTACTCTGTGAAACAGAGGTATCAATCCACCTCTGGACAAGCCAGATCAGGTACCAGAAAGTGTCAGAGCTTAAAGTTGTGCTACCAATGCTGATACAGTGTCTCAAGTTCGCTAATATAAGTTGGCTGAGTTAATGTGAGTTAATCAGGCGGCTCTTGTAGATGTCTCACAGAGACTGTTTATCAATACATATATGTTAACAATTTCACAGGTGACTTCTAGCATGGCAGGTAGGATCTGCAGCTCCCAACAATTTGGGCTTCACTAGTGGTGTGGGATGTGGTGGCATTGTGCATGTCCCATATTCCTTAGTCTGCACTGGGCTGTGTTGCATAAAAAATTAAAATCTCTACTATTCATTAAACCATCTAAATTCATTATATTACAGTCAGTCTATACAGAAACCTAAAATATTGAGGAAATAATTTTGCAGAGCACGACTGTGTAACTAAACTCTTTTCCCAGACATCTACATCTCAGTGAACCATGATTTATTAGGGTTAAATACTTCAGGGTGATACATTCTCCATTTATCAAATGAAGGGACAGGTGCATAATCTTAAAAGCAAGTATTGACATTTCACATATGAAACTTCTAACAATGACAGCTAATTAATTATAGCTCATTTAAGCTACAAAATAAAACTGACTTCAGCTTTTGCATCACACTTTCCTACAAAACAGATTTCTTTTTCCCCCAAACGTGTAATGAGTGTGGGCTCTTCAGCTGGATGGGTCTTCAGATTGGGTCCTCAACATCTTTATCCGTTTTTCCAGCCTCTCCATCCATTCATTTCTGAGCCTAGGGACAGAAACATGGATCAGCTTGTCCCCATAATTTTACACGGAATGGATTTATACTCTTCATCTCTTCCACTGATGATATTTTTTGGTGCTTTTTTTCCAATTGTCATGCAAATTTTTCTGCTCCTTTAGAGCTCTTTGCTGGATGGTACTTCAGGACAAGCTCTTAAATACCAATGAGGGATTTGTGGTTCATCTCCATCTCCACTGTGCCTTCTCTCGAGTTCCTGTGCGCCAGAGTGACTTTTCACTTGCACTGGAGATTGCCTGCTGCCACCTGCTGGGTCACATCACCCAGCACTTCCCCAGCCTCCCTCCTCCTCAGCTTGGGGACATAGCACGTGCTGAAGCTTCTGTTAGACCCGTAGCACGTAGCTTTCAGTAATATGTGTCCCTTTATTTTCTTTTGATAATATCTAGGTACCACAGAAAGACTTACTCAAATAGAAAGGAGAGGAAATTCCCAACTAAGGAGCTGTAACTTTGAGATTATGTTAGTCACAAATGGATAAAACATGGTGGAGACTAATTCTAGCGTTCCTTCATCCAGGGTTAGCAATGTAAGCCTGTCCTTGCTCTTAATTTTTCAAGTAACAATGCAAAGAGAGCTATGAGAAAAGCCTTGGAAAATTAGATGATCGATCTCAAGACAAAATATAATAAATAACAAAAGTGTATATCTTGGCACGTGCCTTCAACTTATGGAGCGTTGATGTGAAGTAAAACTGTGCTGATCTTGCTGCAGACTGCTCTCTCTTGCAGTGACTGATTAAGGGGAATGTGACTGAATAAGGTAGATATGGTTATGGATGGCGGTTGCCTTAGTCAGTATGCTTGGACCATCTACTTAATAATGGATTTACCATACACAAATTAAACAATCTTAAATAATTCAAACTATTTGCTTGTGAAAGCAAGGCCACAGAGAAGGAATGTGGGCTTATGTTCAAGACAAGCCTGCACTATTAAATATCCTGGTAATTTCAGAAAGTTCTATGATTTGGACTCATTTATGGAACAGTGAATTATGGAAGAGTGAATTATTCTCATATCCTATGAAGTCATAGCTTAAACACATTAGCATTACATCCTAATTTGGGGAGCTTTATTGTTTTCTATAAATCTAAATTACTTTCAGATTTCATTGCATGACTTAAATATAGGTATTACTTAAAAAAAAATTACAATGCAAACTCAAGTAACCTGTCTGGATGCAGATTACTCACTTTGTCAGAGCGCTTCTTCGCTGACGTTCTTTTTCATTTTGCAGATACTGAGTTTGTTGTTCAATGGTCTTTTCCCAGAAGTTCCTCAGGTCACTGGTTTCACAACCCCGCACTTCATGGCGCATATATTGGCTATTCATTTTCTCTAAAGGAAAAATTTGAAACAACTGTATGACAAGTTAGTGGTTCCTCATCTGTTTTCATGGCTAAAGCATGTTCTTGATGTTCTGAATTTTAAGCATTAGGGTCACACAGTCCATTTTTTTAGTAGGATCAGGATAACTGTGGGCATGACTCACTATTTAAGCTTCTCTTTCCTGGCTCTGACACTTGAGGATATGCTGTCTACAGTGATCTGAATTCTTAGTTGTGTATCTAAAAAATCTCACCTCCATCTGACAATGACATTTATGTTCACAATCAGGACTGTGCCCTTGTATTCTGTAATTTAGCAATTAGGATACTTTTTAGTGTACTCACAAATTAAAAAAAAAAAAAAAAATTGCCATATCTAGTGGGATTTTTTATCCTCATTATTATCATGTCTCTACAATATTAAAGTGACTATTGTTATGATGATTTGCCTTTAATCATTCTGGCACTTAGCTTTCTTTGGAGATGTAGAAAATTTATATATATAAAAGAATGTACATAATTTCATACAATGCTGACTTGCAAAACCCACTTTATTTACTAAATATTTCCCCCTCTTCTTCAATCTTTAAAACAGAGCAACTTCATTGAATATATCTGTATATCTGTGATGATTCTGTACTTTCAGCTTTAGTTAGTGTCATCCTAAATTCTGGAATGAATCATATCCTAGGGAAAGAATATTTTCCTCAGGATGACTCTGTGGGCTAATTCCCTGTATGTTCCAGTAAATTCCCTGTATGCCACGTTGCAGCCAGAAAATTGTATCATTACTTTCAAAACTTTTTTAAATATGAAATTAATATATCCATGCTGTCCTTCAAATTGCTATGTGCTTTTGCATGAACATGACATTATAATATTTTCCAGAACAGTTAGTTTTTAACAAGTATTTAGGGCTCTCTCAGCATTGTTTGAATTCATGGAAATTATTTGTAATTTATTTTAATCAGAGTCATAGAGACTTAGTAAACAAACCCCTCAAGACTAGCTTGGAAAAGCTTGAAGAAACTGCTGCCATGCCCCTGCCAGGCATCATAAGAAAAAACAAAACTGGGAACAGATAATCTTTACATAATTGGCTTTTTTGTGAAAATTTGACAGACACGCTATAAAGACTCTACGGGCAGAGAACAAAATCAGCCTTTTGAAGAGGTCCTCTTCTTGTTAGGATTTCCCTGTAACTCCCCTGTGGCTCCCTGTAAAACCTTTGTATGTCAGCTCATGGCCTCCAAATAATAGAAGCACAGTACTTGAGCGTGAGTCTTGCTGAAAACAATTATTGAGCATATTTTCTGGTCCTGAAAAAATTATAGCTGGATGTATAATTGTTGACATTAGTCAGTAATGTGAATTGCAGGTATTGTTGAACACCTCCAGCTATGCTACAGGATAACCAATTTCAGGTCAAAAAATTCACTTAATACAAGTGAATGTTTTCATAAAATACATGTGTTCTATAAATATCCTCATATATATCAATGCCACCCCAAATATTTCTTCCCAGGTGGCACTTACTACCCTTTTAAACTTTTTGTGCACTAGGAGTAATTTTCAAAGGTGTGAGAAAGATATGGTAAAAGCCATCTAAGTAAAACTAATGGACTTTCCACCCTAGGAGTTAATCTCTAAGAATAACTCTTTCTGGAGTGCAGGAAGAAAAAAGAAAAATTCCCCTATATACCTGGGGCTCCAACATAAACTGCCAGGAAATAAAGTCTTCAATAATGTTTATCAGAAGAGATAGCAAAGCATAATAGCTTCATCCTTCTGAATTATTATGAATTCCTGTCTAATATACTGTGGATGCATCTTTTATATATATATATATATATGAGGGTAAATATCACTCTTGAACAAGGCAAAATTATGGAACTCATTGCTATGAGGTGTAATTGAGCTGAAGCATATACTTTCAGAATACACATATCCTTTACTGGTTTTCAATGTTATGCCTCCTGATTTGATTGTATATGTTCTTGGTACTGGATTTAATACATTTTATAGATGTGTTTTTTCAACACCTGCCCCCACAGCAAAAAATCACAAGGAAAAAATTTAAAGCCAATAAAAGAGATATTCAGAAGTAGTTTCCGTTGCTATTCATCTGGTGCTGTCAGTATTTAGAAGAATGTTAGAACTGTGTTGAGACCACAAAGTGTGTGTAATATTACCTGTTACAGCTTTGGGGGCATCTTTTTTGTGTCGTAGGGGTGTGAGGTGGGGCAGGGACAGGAACTATCTGTCATCTGTGATATTTTCTTTGTGTGTGCTTGATCAGGTACACTAAGAGCATTGTCCAACTCATTCCTTCCTAAATTTTTATATTGTTTTACTATATGGATATCTTGGTGCCAAGTTTTCTCTTCCTCAGTTCTTAATATTCTTTGTTTTCATTTCCCCTAAGGCTGGAGAACACTCAAGTATGTACAAGTAGGTATCAAAGTTACTGAACACATCAGAATTTCTGCATCATTACTGATCCTTATATGTCCTTAATAAGCACAATATGTAAATATGCCAGCATTTGCTCCTCTGAACTGTAAAATCACCTTATCCTAAATTACCTTAGATTTTGAATTATCTGTTTGAGGCCTTTCATGGTGATCGTAGGAACTACACAATATCTCCACTGAAATAACTCACATGGCTTCTTTTGCCTTTATGCATCACATGCCTGGATGTTTGAATTCAGCTCTGTCCTGTCATCCATTTCATAAACCATAAACCTACAGTGCATGTGATCAGTCAGGGATATCAGACTTAGTCTATCACTATTTCTCTGGCACTCATATTTTTCTCTCCTACTTCAGCTGTTTTCAGAGGAGTGTAACAGGGCTTAAGCCTGTATCATGGCTTTGCAGCAGCAGTTATCACTTGGAAAGAGTTTATTTTCATGCCTTGAAGCCTCATGCAGAGTAGTTAGGATAAGGGGCCTCATTTAATAGGGAAAGAGAAAAATGGAAAAGTGACTGCCACTACAGAAAAGATTTCATAGAAGCAGCCTCCAAAGCAGCCTGAACACATAATCTCTGTATGATGCAACAGGTGACCAGAAATATACTATTAAGGCACATAGGCAATTGTGATGCACTTTTACAGACCTTGAAGTTAGTTCTGACTTAAACTGCCCTGCCACAGCTAGGGCTAAATAACCTTTTTTAAGCCTCTAGTGACAGTCTTTCAAGAGAACAATAATGAGAGGCTCTTTCTGGTAATCTTCTCTGACAGAGGCTTGGTTGCAAGCGAATGAACAAATGCAAGTGCTCTCCAATGAAAGGAATAACATGATATATTCTAGGAAGGCTTTATCCAACACATGATAAAAACAATTGCTTATTTTTAGATCTAATAATTTTAGAGCATGTTGGTATTATCTGGCCTCAATTTGCTAAAGGAGGTCCTAACAAAGTTAGGGAAGCTGTGACACTAGTGCTATTAGCTGAAACTCAAAAATTATGTTGGTGGAACAAAAGAGGAACATAAGATGAAACTGATGTGACATCTTAACTTCTTTGTAAAGAAAAGAAAACATAAATAGTTTGAGGCTGAATAGTTTTGTCACACGCTTCCTGTGAGAAAACACTACCGACACCAGAAACATTTTTTCATGGAGGGAATTGGGAGTTAAAAGTTTCTTAGCCAGAAGAAAGAATGTAAAGAAAAGTGCGGATTTTCTTCCTCTAGTAGAACACATTGTAATCGGAAATGTATTTTTAAAATTTCCAAAATTTTTAATGAGTCAGGAGTCAGTCATTATTTTTCCTCCTTCTTGTGTAATTTACAAAGCACAGTCAGTCAGAATTTTCAGGGTGTTGTGCATTTCCCTAGAAATAATACAATATTTTATTGTTCTGACTTTACTTGCACTATGCTTTTTGACTATGGTTATTATATATGTGTTGAATTATAAAAATTGACTGATATATATATAGGAGAGAATACTATCTATGCTAAAGGTACTATTTGATGTAAAAACAATCAGAAATATGTTTTGATTTTGGAAAATAGGACTACTGATCATATTCATGATTTCCGTCTTTTTCCTTGGGTCTAGGATATGTCATTTATCTTCTGCTCCTGTGGCTGGCAGTAATTCGCATCTCAAAGGGCTGACTGATGCTTCCTTTGAGATCCTGCCTAGGGATTGCCTAACCTGAGTGCCTAACTTGAGTGTTCAGACTCTGGTTAAAACTCTTCAGAGGCAGAAAAGAGCACTTTAGTTTAATCCCTTGTACCCTTTGGTTTGTGTGGCGTGTTGTGTAGTGCAGTTTATCTCACAAGCAGCCTGAGCCTTGAAACCACTTGTGAACAACTTGTGGGAGAGGTTTCTCACAGCTTGCTCTCACAGCTTCCTCTTCCTTTCTGCCTCGTTTGTGAGCAGTGACAGGAGGAGATGATCTTGAGCACCAGCCTGAGGATGGGGAAGACTGCTGTGGTCTTCTAGTGCATGCAAATCCCTTACTGTCCCAGTTTCTTCCAAAAATTCATTAGTGTATCTCATCAGCAAAGATGTGTGACTTTCCATGCATACTGTACAATTTTATTTTCACTTGCAGTTTGGTATTACTACCAGTCTATGCTTTTCCTTTGTAAACAGTATTGTCTGGAGTTTGCTATGAAATGAGGGAATTCTTACCCAGTTATTTATTCTGTCACCAGTATTTCCTAGTTTGGCAGAATTTGAAGTACATGCTCTTACCAGAGCGTGTTCAGTCAGGGAGTTGTTCTCTGGATATAAATTTCAATCAATTTAATTAGACTTCTCCACATATTGGGAATTTTCTTTGTATGAAAATGACAACCGTACTGACACATGACTGAGCAATACTAGTAGGAGTTACAGGTGTGCTTCTAGCAAATTGTTTCTAGCAGGCATATTAAACAGTTTTAATATTTGAAAGTGTTTTCACTCAAGCACTACATAGCAGTCTCTATTCAGCCATTATTCTTTTTCCTAATTCCCCACAATCCTTTATTGCTTTTCTGTGAAAAGTGATGGATCTGAGCCTATTTTTTCTAATAAGGAAAACAGTTATTCTTCAAAGGCTTTGCAGTGGTAGAAAATTTGGACTTTTTGCTCATACAATACCAATATGACAAACAAACAAACATACTAAGACAAGGTTTGTGGTAGCTACTTAGGTTTTGCATCTCATACTGCTACAGTGTCAATATCAATGCCTTCGAATGCCACGCACTGTTTTGTTCTGTCCTTCTCATCTGATGGTCTTCAGTTCTTTTCATCTGCTTTCACTTTCCTCTGGATATCAGACACCTGAACAATGGAATTGTCAAACTGGAGGGAACTGATCCTGTGCCTTGCTTTTCTTTTACTAAAGGGCTCAGCAGTCCTCTGGCTGAAGATTAAAATTCTTAAAAGCTTTTGAACAAAACACTTGAGGGATCAATACTTTCATTTCCCTCCAGGTAACCCACTCATTTATTACTATCCTAGTTCTGATACCTTGCCTGGTTTTTTATATTTTGCTACTTGCTGCCTTCCATTCTGCACTGTCTCTTCTCCCTCAGCCTGCAGCCAAGGGATTCTGTGAAAAGCCCCTTTGTTTTTTCCTTCTCTGATATCATGTCTGTTCAATTTCTCCTCACCTCCTCTTCACCTCCCATGCCAGCCCTCCTGCCTAAGCTGACTTATTTGGACCTGCGCTTTCAAACACCTTTCTGGCTGGTTTCCCCACCTCTGTTGTTCCATCTGGAAAATCTCTTTCCACTTCTTGCCGGAGCTGCATTTGATAGAATGATAGAGTAAGTTGATTTGGAAGGGACACACAAAAGTCATCAAGTCCAATTCCCAACCCTGCACAGCACCATCCCCAAGAGTCACACTATGTGCCTGAGAGCATTGTCCATATCCTTCTTGAACTCTGTCAGGCTGGTGCTGTGACTGCTGCCCTGGGGATCCTGTTCCAGTGCCCAAACACCCTCTGGGTGAAGAATCTTTTTCTGATATCCAATTTAAACTTCCCCTAGCACAGCTTCATACCATTCCCTTGTATCCGGTCACTGGTCACAAGAGGGAAGAGATCAGTGTCTGTCCCTCTTCCCCTCATGAGGAAGCTGGACAATGCAATGAATTCTGTCCTCAGTCTCCTTTTCTCCAGGCTTAACATTAAGGTTATCTCAGCTGCTTCTCATAAGGCTTCTCCTTCAGACCCTTCACCATCCTCGTTGCCCTCCTTTGGATGCTCTTTAATAACTTAATGTCTTTTTCACATTGTAGTGCCCAAAATGCACTGCTGCAGGTATTACTAAACTATCCCTGGATAATCTTTTCTTCACCCCTCTGCTACCCAGGTTTTCCTACTCCCTGCATCTGAGTCTCTCTGGTGGCTGCCTGCATTCCCACACATTCTGCCAAAAGCACACACAAACAGGACTGTGGTGGCAATTGCACAGAGGTGAGCAATGAGTGAACAGGTATTCAAAAGTGATATGCAATAAAAATTGTCCAGATGCCTTTCCTGAGCTTTCCATAGATTTGTTTGATTTTTACTGACTTTTAATTTTCAGTATCTAAGGCATACTTAAACTGGCTGTAGTTTGCTCACGAGATCAAATATTGTTTCTGATCATTAGACTTTCCCTACTGCTGGATATATTTGAAGCCTGCTCCTATGAACTACTGAATTCATAAGATCAAATATATAGAATAAATTAATATTTATTAGTCAAAGATCTTGAATGCACTTTGCTTTGTTGTTTGATTTTTGAGTACAGGAAGACTCAGTGCAGGATCAAAGAAGATAAATTTTGCCCAGGGCTCATGTTCTTTATTAGATCATCCAGTTCAGAGAAAACATGCAAGAGAAACCTATCCTGATTCATGTGAGGGTGTCTACCATTGAATTAAAATGCCTCACAGCAGAAGATCACTATTAAAAAGCCTTTGAGAGATGAGTGTGTGTGTGTGTGTGTGTGTGTGTGTGTGTGTGTGTGTGTAACCTTGGCTAGCATTAACCCATCAGCTGAGAACGTACAGCCATATCTCTTGGTGTTTTATTCAGGATTGTGACATGGAAATCGTCTGTAAATATTTTTTCTGTGTCAATGCTACACAGCTTCCTTAGAATTCCGCTAAACTGGGCACTCTTCCCTGGCATTTTCCTTGCACTCTCATCTTTCCTAGAATATAGTTTTGTGAGAATTAAAGTTAGAGAACAAACTCATTTCTTGTTGACATTATTAGGAAAAACTCACTACAAAAAACAAATACTTCCTTACCTTTGGAGCAGGACTCTTCTTGCAAATAAATTCTCTATGTGACACAAACAAACGAAGAATATTACCACCGCAGCCGTGGCTTCTCCAGTGTCACAGGGCAGTAATGAAATGCATCCCTCAGTACTTTTTATTTGAAGTGGGGGTAACATAAATCCTTCATCATATCAAGGCTATTTTGAACAGAACCAGCAGCAAGATAAGATCATTTAATGAACTTTGCAGCCCCCTGCCTGAGATGGCCGTGAAACACAGGCCCCCTTGAGACCATGCATCCCTCCCACACTGGCAGATACCTCAAAGAGCATGACTTGGCGAGTGATGAGAATTTTCTTTAAAATGCCTGCTAGTGTTATCCATTTTAATAATCTTACTATGAAGCTTGAAAAATTCCACACTATGATCTC
This sequence comes from Sinosuthora webbiana, assembly GCA_013397395.1. Lineage (NCBI taxonomy): Eukaryota > Metazoa > Chordata > Aves > Passeriformes > Sylviidae > Sinosuthora > Sinosuthora webbiana. The sequence continues at coordinate 342,453 of VXBN01000852.1, forward strand.
AGCTGTAATGGAGGCTGAAATAGTGTGACAAATCACATTTGGTTTTGCATTACAGGGTGACTTACAGAAGTATGTGCTACTTTGGTGTTGTTAATCTAAGGATGTGTGCTTCATTATGACCTATCTCAAAATCTGCACTCTTCAAGGCAATTGTCATAGGAATTGTCTGTATGCTTAGTGTTAGCTCACGGAATGCATTAAAGCAGCACTAGTTTTACCATTTGGAGTTGTTCTAAGTCTATTACAGATGAATGCTTATATCATTACATTTCATTTCTAAGGAAAATGTTTTGTAGGTTTCGCTGATGACAGATGCATGCACGTATCTCAGTTTTCATTAAATCCATCTACATTGCTAATATACCATATGTGATGCTGGTTTAAGTAGCTCTTATACAACTGCTGATTATTTTAACCTTCCTTTGTTGTAATTTTTCAGACCACAAGTAGCAAAAGCAGCAGCCATTAGATGAATGCTTTCTGTAGTTCATATTTACTTATTTACTTTTTCTGCAGTTTGTCTTACAGCAGAAAAACTCTGTGCAAAACCTAGCAGCTATGGCCTTTCTCTGTAAAGGAAAATTCCAGCTTTTCCAAAACTTGGTCAATACATTTAACTCCTAAGAAACAGTACCTATGAACTTTTCCCAGTATAACATGAGAACACAGAAATCAACTTGTCCCTCCACACATGTGATAACAATGGTGGTCTCAGAGCTTTAGGACCATTATACATATGTGGCATTGAAAAAAGAAAACAACAACATATCATAGGTAATTCCAATTGCTCTGTTTTTGGAAAAATAGCTCAAATTCTGGCTAGTTTTAGAAATCACAAACAAATACAATCTGCTGGTGAGTATTAAAATAATATGGTATTATAAAAAGATGTTGAAGCCCAGGCTTGATAGAGAAGTGGCACTAACCACCATGGTGCTCCAGAGCAACAGAACTGCTTGCTTCCCATTTGACTCAGAGCTTGAGTAATAGCCCTTTTTACTAAACATATCTTGCTATATTTACAATGAATTTGAGGGTTTGTTCTGTTTCTAATGTAGTCAATACCTTCCACAAACATTTGGAAAAATCAAATTTCAGGAGGGAACTTCTGTGTCCAGGCTTCATCAGACCAGAACACGTATTTCTGGTCAGATATTCTCTAGAAGCATTGACATTTGTGCAGTTTAGATGCCCTGTGCAAAGGACAGCCAAAATGTGATAAGACATTGCATGCTCTGGTCATCTGCAGTAGATTAGGTACTTAGTTTATTATACTTGCTGAGTGTATTTACAATGAACACTTCATCTGTGCATTCACAGTGACCTCTTGTGCAAGACAAATGGTGCACCCAGAAATCCTGGACAGAACTAGTACTCTGCTGGACTACTCATATGTGAAGAAAAGTTCAGGTGACAGCTGACTGGAAAAACATAGTTCACTCTCAAAAGCAGGGCAGCTTTTATATACAGCCTGAAAACTGTTCAAGCTGTTTGTTCATCTCAGGCCTTGTTTACTTCATAAGAAAATCTCAGAGCTGCTTACCAGAAACTGCTTGTATAACAGCTCTCATCTCTAGTTTACAAAAGTTCTTGTAAGCACCTGTTTCATGTCATTAGCAAAAACCGCAGAAGAATCTGCAAGATAATGAATGGAATGTAAACTGTTGGGGTGCTTGAGGTGTTACTTATCTCCAGAAATCAAATCCTGTCTTGGTGTTCTGACTGTGTGCTGTTGTTCATGTGTAGGAGAGTTGGAAATAAAAGTAGCAGTCAGCTTTTACTCTTGCACAAGTAATCCTGGTACATTTAGTCTGTATTTTGTCAGCATGGACCCTTCAGTCTGGGGGTATTCTTAGACCTCATGCTAGAGGAGAGGAGGTGAAAGGAGAAGATATTTCACAGAATCTTGCCGATTAAGTAAACATCTCATGCTTTGTTTCTCTTTGATATTAGAGGAAATAAAATCTGGAGAGGTAAGTTTTTTAAGCAGATACTGAACCATGCTGTTGGGGTAACTTCCTTTGGAATTCACTGAGCACCTGGTATTCATGTCCTTCTTTTGGATTGATGCAATCCCAGCCAGAAAGTTGTGAAGACGGATTTCTGTCACTACTGGACTATGTCCTCGTTGGTCCAGGAGCAGCACAGGTCACAGCAGTTTTAGCAGCCCTCTCCAAACTTCACAGATTCCAGAATGGAGTGGATTACTTAGATGGAAAGTAGGAGTCTGATCAGTTTAGGTGTCCATCTGTAGTGACTGGAATCCATGTGGATTGCAGACACCCATCCAAGTCTCTCTATCACTCTCATTCATGAAAGGACAGGGGAGACAAAATATAATGAGGGTTCATGAGCTGAGATAAGGACTGGGAGAGGTCACTCACCAAACAGTATCACAGGTAAAACAGACTCGAATTTGGGATATTAATTGAATTTATTACCCATAAAATCAGAGCAGGATAATGAGAAGTAAAGTAAATCTTAAAAAACACCTTTCCCCTGCTCCTCCCTTCTCCTTGTACTCTACTTCCTCCCCTCCATCAGCTTGGGGAGATGAGGAATTGGGGTTACAGCTGGTTCATCACAAGTTCGTGACCCTATTCAGGGAAAGTAGTCCTTCTCCTGCCCTAGAGTGGGATCCCTACCACAGGAGAGAATTCCCCACAAACTTCTCCGATGTGACTCCCTCTCATGGGAAACAATCCTCCACAAACTGCTCCAACCTAGATCACATGGTGCAGTCTTCCAAGGAGAGGCCACAGGGTCATGGGTCCTACCAGAAAACGTGATCCAGTCTGGGCTGCTCTCTCCACAGATCTGCCAGGAGCCTGCTCCAGCAAATGGCCTCCTAAATGTTCACAGCTTCCTCTCAGGCATCCACCTGTCCTGATGCGGGTCTTCTTCATGGGCTGTGGGTGGATCTCTGCTCCCCCATGGACCTCCATGGGCTGCAGGGACACAGCTATTTTACTGTGGGCTACACCAGGGGCTACAGGGGAATCTCAGCTCTGCTGCCTGTAGCACCTCCTGCCCCTCCTTCTCCACTGACCTTGGTGTCTGCAGAGTTGTTCTTACATATTCTCACTCTGCTGTTCTCTGGCCACACTTACATCTGCACAACAACTTCTTTTTCCATTAAGTATGTTATTCCAGAGGTGTTACCACCATTTCTAGTTGGCTCACCCTTGGCCATTGGCACATTCATCTTTGAAACTGCCAGGGGTTGGCTCTGCTGGATACAGAATTTTTCATAGAAGCCACCCTTGTATCCCTTGCCGATATTAAAACCTGGCCACACAAACCCAACACACTACCTTCCCTAGAAAGCTGATTGTTAACTGGTTTTCATGCTTCTGTAAATATTTGCAGAGTATGTGAGGTTATTAAAACCTGCCTTGGAAAAACACCAGCAATTCTTTAGCAGGTCTAGTACTCCAGAGTGAAGCAGCAGGAAGGATGATCCTTAATGGGCAGTGCTGCAGCCAATACCACGCCAGGGCACAGTGTTTCCCTGTGCCCTGGTTGTACATGAATTGATTTGAACCCTGCTATGTTGTGTTGGCATCTCTGAGAGTACATCTGAAGAAAACACACCTGCTTGAAAGATTCAGCTCTGACTGTTGGGTATGACATTGAGTGTTGGACAAAAATCTGTCGTGACTGGATAACTGAAAGAGTCACTTAATTACACTGAGGTTTATAAACTCCTTTTTTCTTTCTTGGGCCATGCCTTGGATTGGGTGGTGAGAACTTGTTTAAATAACACCAAAAAATCAGGATTAAGTAGGAGGTGGAATTCCACTTCACATACAAGAATACCTTTTATGTAAACAGTATTTTTCCTCTGAGTGCATTCTCAATGGTGCCTACATCACATCATCCATGCCTATGACACACAATTGTTTTCTTTATAAATACCTCTTACAGGGTAATCTTAAGGTCAGTGAAGTAGCAGATTGAAGTGTTTTATTAGCTTTCTTATTGGCACCAGCTACGACACCTGAAACATTTACAGAGGCTGCTTATAGTGTTTGTTGTAGTCATGATACTGCCTTTGCACAATAAGAAAAATTGGACATGTAAGATCCACTAGTAGCTTTTCATAATTCTATTATTAGTTGCCTGCCTGCAGGTTTTTCATACTTCTATTTTTTTTCCAGGACTGTAAAGTTTTCAAGCAGTTTAAATTGTATCAAGCGGAAATTTAGACACTGGAGCTGCTAGATACACAGATGCTCCCCATGGAAGTGTAATTAGCCTGGATCTGTGCACTGCAGGGGAGAATTTTGCTGCAAAAGAAGGAAAAGGCTGCTGGTGTCATCTGCTCTGTCCTAGCGTTTCTGTTTTTGACACTACCTTCCAGTCCAAATGAAATTCTATGGTGACCTGTCCAGAAAGGCTTCTATGATGTGTTGAATTTGCCTGCAATTTTGACATGGATGATTTTCCATCTTATTATGACACTGGATTTAGGAACAAAATTGCTCTAGACACCTTCAGGCATCAGTTTAATGAGTGTAGGAAAGAGGTTTTTGATCATCTGTTAAAATCAGCCAATGCAGATCCTGCTTCAGTGCACATATTGTTTGAGCTGTGGTTGGGGTGTAAAAATCATGGAGAGAAGCAACATCTCAGTGGAATAAGCAGAATCTTAGGGAGTTTATTTTATAGCATTATAGTTCATTTACAGCCAAATCTTCCATGCTTCAGCTAGAAATAATTGAATGGGTTGAAGTGGAGTTGTTGGAGACATCAGACTTACTGATAACAAATTAACAAAGGTCCACAAAGACTTTGCTATTACTATTAATTTCCATGGGATTATGTCAGATACTTTGATGATAGAGAAGTAGAAATTCAGGGCAGTGTATTGATTGTATGCCTCTTTAACCTCTTTTAATGTCCCATAGATCTTAAATGTGCGAGCATTCTGTACCTCTTACAGAGGGAAATTCTACTTATTTTCTTTCTTATTTTCTGTGTATTTTCTCTATGGAAGCTCAAATCATCTCTGGATGAGTTTGAAGTATTTTACTTGGGAAGAAGGTAAGGTAAGGTAAGGTAAGGTAAGGTAAGGTAAGGTAAGGTAAGGTAAGGTAAGGTAAGGTAAGGTAAGGTAAGGTAAGAAGAAGGATGATAGAGGCTTTTAAAAGTGATTTCCATGGTCATGGATAAATCTGTGATTACAGTCTCTTTGTGAATACTTCAAGGACAGTGCTGTACCCTTGCTGTGCATCAGTTGAATCCCAGTTTTAACTCAAACTCAAAAACAAGCACAGATGTACTTACTTTGCTTCTACCAATGTATCAGCAGGAAGGGATCTGTGTCTCAGGGCTTTACCATGTAGTTAACTGAGATGATAAGCAGGCTTCCTTTTGCTACTTGGCTCCTGTTAAGATTGTATCTGCATTAAAAAAAACAGACCAGATTTTATTCTGGCTGGCCTGAGAGTTTGAGCATGAATGTGGGATGTGAGGGCCCATTCTGCCTTTCATGTGCTTTCTGGAAAGAAATCTGGTTTAACTCTTGCACTCAATCCAGCAATGAAAATCATTTGGATATGTAAGGCAAAAGAAACCAACAGGTTTCTTTTAAACACTGAGACATAAAATGATCACCAGCTCCCAGAACTTGCCATTATAAAAGTCTTTTACTAATACAGTCCTCAGTGACCAAAGACTGCTGTCAGGACTACAGAGACACCAAGTATGTGTTAAGTAAAACCTAAGTCACGGCAGATTAAGATCGTATAACTACAGGAGAGCAGGGAGTGGCCTGAGCCATTACACATTAGCACACTTTGGCAACCCCAGCACTGCAGAAGTCCTGCTTCTTTAGTTGCCAAGACCTGCTATGTGGCCAGCTTAGAGACACAGGTCTGTCATCTGTGAAACAGCCAAATTTAAGGAGGAATGAAAGCTGAATGTTGGTGGTTTTTGTTGTGTGTGGGTGTGTTTTTTTTTTTTTTCTTTTTTCTCCTTTCCCCCTTTGTATTAATATATATAGCTAACACAAACTAGACTAGATGATAGGTTTAAGTGTGACTTCTATGGCAAATTAGACCATTTAGGCCACTTCCTAGGTATGGATTTAAATGCCTATAATTTTGTATCAGAAGTTGAACCTTTTGTTCATAGTTGTTGAAAGAGTACCACAGTAACTTTAAAATGCAACAAAAAAGGGAAATGATATGTTGCATCAGCTACAAACATTTTTCTGAACATGAACAGAATACGTTCTTTCCTTGTCTGTTGTATACACAGGTATTGATGGCAAACTTTTAAAATGTTTAATGTATCAGATTTATCAATCAAATTCATGGAAGGAACTATCATATCCCTAGTGATTACTAGAAGAATCTTCACAGAATGTACTTTACAAAGTCATCAACTTGAAGACAAAATATCTTCAGTACAAGTTTGACCTTTGCAAAAGTTGTTATAGAGCTGGTTTACTTAGAAATAACCTCTCTTTCCAGGACTTGAGTACAAGATTGAATATTAGAAAATTCTTCAGAGTCACGTCAGCGTGTATGTGTGTTCTCAAAGCACATCCCCATACTTAGCTCTACTCCCTGGACTATCATCTTGTCTTCCTCTCTTGTGTACACCGAAGTGTTAGTGGAGAGGTGTGGGTGGTGGCCACTAAATGTCCTGTTTTTGGCCTGTGCTTGTATCCCTCTTGTGTCAAGCACCTTGTTTTCTGCATAGTGCAGATGAATGGATCTTGATGGATGAAGCACACAGTTCAGATATGGGGAAAGCCACCAGGAGGTGGCCCAAGAATAGCTTTGGCAGAAGAGATCAGTCTGCCTTTTATTACTCTAACTACAAATCTGGATGGATCTGATCCTGATGGGACTGGTATGACTGGTAAATGTATAACAATGGATGAGGAGACAGCTGAGGTACTCAACAACATTGTTGCCTCAGTTTTCAGTGGCCATCTCTCTTCCTACACCTCTTCCACAAGCAGACTTCACGACAGGGACTGTAGGAGCAAAGTCCTTCCCAGTGTAAGTAAGGCTCTGGTTCATGGCCACCTGGGGCTAGCTGAACATATATTAGTTTTTGGGACCTCACATGATATATCCTAGAAAATCCCTGAGGAAACTGGCTGATGAAGCCACCAAGCAACTCTCCATGATATTTGAAAAGGCATGGCAGTTTGGTGGAGTTCCAAGTAATTGGAAGAAGGGAGACAATGTACCTGGTCTTTAAGATCCTGGAATTTACTGACCTTCAGCATTACCTCTGTTTCTGGGAAGATCATGGAACAGATCCTTCTAGTAGCTGTGCTTAGGCACATGGAGAATGGGAAGGTGATTCAAGATAACCAGCATGACTTCACCAAGGGCAGTACCTTCCTGACTGACCCAGTGGCCTTCTGTGACGGAGTGACTTCCCCAGTGGGCAAGGGAAGGGTCATGGCTCCCTTAATGCCTTTTTAGTAGGACCTGTTGTGGAAGGACAAGGGGTAATGGTTTTAAACTGAAAGACAGTATATTCAAACTAAATGCAGGAAGATTTTTTTATTATGTGGCTAGTGAAACACTGGAACAGATTGCCCAAGTACATGGTAAATGACCTATCCCTGTGAACATTCAAGGTCATGCTGCACAGGGCTCTGAGCAACCTGATCTAGTGAAAGGTGTCACTGCTTAGGTCAGGGGCATAGGATTAGATGGCTTTGAACATCGTTTCCAACACAAAGTATTTTAAGATTCCATGATTCCCTCTGACAACAGAGGATAAAGACAACTTTCTTCTGCTAGGTTTGCAGAAGAATTAACAACTTCATTAAATGATCCAGCACAATTAGGAACTTCTAAGTATTTGAAGGTGATTTATGTCTGAAACAAGACCTATATGCAGCAGGAGGAAATATACTTTTTGCTTTCCACCTGTGTTTAGATTTTTTTGGTCTTGAAGGGAGGATTATTCTTGTCAGCATTTGTGTCATTGTCACTTCTGATCAGGACAACACAGTACTCACGGGGCTTCACCACTCAGCAAATATGTTGCTGTACTACTTCATGTTCAAAGCAAGTATGTTTTTCCCTTTTTTTTTCTCTCTCTCTAGTCCTTTCTATAGGCTAACTGTTTAAAAGTTCTAGCCATTATGATGTACATGTACATGTACAACATATGTACATGTATATATGTACAATTTTTACTTATGTAAATAAAAAATTACCATATCAATAATTTCTGGGTAAATACCTATTTTAATGGGATAAGAGAACCTGACCCTATTGGACTGTATTATGTATCAGTTGTCTTCTGGCTGTGAATACCATTAATGCTGCACATTTGCTGTACATACTCTACATGTCTTTCAGGTAGATGTCAGGCATCTGAGTCAGTCACTGACTTTCTTGTGAGAGAGCTGCCTCATGGATGAAGGTGTTGGGTGATTGTAGAAGTTCCTAGCGGAAGTGCATTAACTTGAGTGCTTTGGACTAGTAGGGTGAAAACAAGAAAGTGTGGAAATCTCTGAGAAGTCCTTAAGTGGGTTGTTCTCCTGTTGCATCTACCCTTTTTTCAAATTTTGCCACAAGTTGTGTAAATATTCTTGAGATCTGGGGGTCAGCAACCAGACCACACATTGGTGAGTCATGTGTGCTTAGCAGCTCTAAAATGAAAATCCATATGGACCAAGGAGACTGTTGCAGAGAGTCAAAAAATCCCTCTTACATGCTGGTGTTAAGGTAACTATGTAAACCAATGACCCTATAAAAGAAATAGGCCTGAAATAGTAACCTCCTTCAATATAAAGTAAGCCCCATGAAATCACTACAAATGGTTCCTCTGATCCTGACAAGAAGGCCGCCAGTGCCAAGAGTACAGCTTGAAACGTTTGTTACTCCCTCATTTGACTTCATACTCACGATCTTGTGTAGGCAGTTGGGAGACATCTGTGGCTCTCATCTCATAAACCAGATCTTGTTTATGTTCATCCTTTGTAGGTGTTTTGCAATAGTCCTGACACTATTTTGAAACTTAGGGTTTTTTTAGATTTAAGAGAGTTCACCATTTATCTTCAAGGACATTGAGCCTTTTGGAGAACTTGATAGGGAGTACCTCCTCCTTACAACGATGAGCTTCTACTACATATCTCGAAAGTGACTACTCTTATATGACCACTTCCTCTTTTTCTGCCATGGTTTTGCTGGGGCTGAAGTTACTTACCAACAACTGTGTCCTTGACCAGCTACTCTGACTAGCTGCACCAAGTGACTGCATGGACCAAGGCAAAAACCCATGAGGTAATAAAAAATGTGCAAACCTAACACACATGTTAATGACTCCTTCTTCAAGTAACACAGGCCCCGTTTCCTGTGACTTCACCTCTGTAGCCATAATATGTTCCTGTATGTTTTGTACATATCTCAGCATTTTTAGGCCTCACTAAGCAAGAAGGGATGCTTCAGGATTTCACCACATGCTATACATACCAGGTACATATGAATAAAATGGCCTCTCCTTTCCAGGTTTATCTTTGGATTGAATTTCCAGTCTTGTGGTCACCACAACCACTTATGGAAGGAGAAATTTGGGGTGGTTTTTTAACCAGGTTACTCTAAAATGGTTTAAAATCATATTAGTTGTCGATTCTGGATTGTTACTCCTTCCTGAAACACAAATGTTGGTGGAGAATAAAAAGGGGACCAAAGAAATGTCCTGAAAGTCAGTCTATAGGGAAGCATAGACTCTTCAACCAAAATGAATCCATCCTACCCACTTATAAAATCCTACCCATTTATAAAATCATCTGTTGCAATTTTCAGCCATAACTGAAAATTTCCTTTCTATTATGTTACATAAGGACGATTAAGGATGAGGAGCAGTATTTACCAGGCTTAGATGTATATTACTGCTCCTGCACTTTTTCTTTCCTAAATTGCCTCTTAAACCTGACCTTAAAAGAAGACTTACTCAAATTTCTTGTTTGATCAACTCTTAGAGCTGGCTCTTTGGCTCTTAGAGCTGATCTTTGCCTACTTTATCTTCAGGCTGTTCCTGAAACTCATCTCCTTGGCTCTTTTTGGTGCTTTTTCTTTATGGAAGGAGTAGAAATCAGATCTTGGATCTTTTGAGTTTAATCCAAATTTGTAGTAGAGCGCAGACTCTGTGGGAGATGATCCTTCACAGACCTGTGAGCATGTCAGCTCCATGTTGGGCAGAAAACACTTTCACATATCAAAATTGAAGATGAGTTGACTATGTTGTTTGGAAATGAATGGGTAGTACTTGTGGGATATACGTGGGTTTGCAGGTAGACTGTAGCAAGGAGAGAAGAAATAGGTAGTGAGACAGTATTACAGCAATATGTGAAAGGTTCTTGGAAGAACAGATGAAAACATGTAGGTTTTTGTGCTGTCTTCTTCTAAATGGGTGCACAGGTGTGGTGTTAACCTAGCTGTACCCTTAAAGATATTGTGTGAAGTTGGAAAATGGACATCCAGCACAGACTTTTCATCAGCTCGCTAAAAGAAAGGTCACCACCCAGAGCATCATTTGTTTTTTCCTCACCTTAATAATTCTGTGATTTGTGATACACTGGTATAACTCACATACTAGTCTATTTTACTCTTAGTTCCTGAAAGTGTTATCACAGGCAGAGCTATTTACTCATAGCTTTTTATAAGGTTAAAGAAACCTTATAAACCTTTACTTTGCCTAGCAGCAGTTCTCATCAGTATTCAAGACCAGAAAGATACAGTAAAAGAGATTAGGCACCCTATATGACAGTGCCTGTTTCAGTATATTTTGAATTATTAAAGAAATATTTTTATTATATCTAAGATAATCACATATGCAGAATATCAAGGTCAGTGCATGAGAATGTTAAGGAAAAATAATAAATGCCACAGATAACTAATTTATCTCTCAGGAATGTTATTTCACACACTGACACATTTTCCTCTATCATCAATCTATAAGACTGAGTTCTGTGAAGTGGTTTAATTAAGTTATCATCATGTACTTATTTATGGTGTCTGCAAATGATGTTATCAGAATACAATAGTCTTTTTTTTCTACCTCCACTCTATAAAATATCCTAAGACCTGAATATTTTACAAACAAATATTTTCAAGCCCATTTTATATGTTTATCTTGAACAGCTGTCAAACTTTAATTGCCAGCAGCCAGGGAAAGCATATACTCTTGAAAAGTAACAAGTCCCTGTTACTTCTTTTCATCTGGCTATCTGATAAAATTCCTTTAAAATTAGTATTCAACACCTCAGAATCCATGCACACAGAGCTGGTATAGTTTGTCTTTCTGACACACTTAACCCAGCAAGTGGGTTCCTTAGTCTGTTTGATAGAAAAGTAAGATTAAAGGCAATTATTTTACTTTCTTTAAGACTTTGCACAGTAATACAAGAATCACTACTCATCCCTGCAGTAGGTCAGATCAAGCTTATTCACTTGCTGCAAGTTTTACTTAACATAAGTAGAATGGTGATATGAAAACCACTTGAAAAATTATATATTATTCCCCATAGCTTTTATAAATGTTGTCTGTGAAAACATTTATATAATTGTATGCTCCTTTTACTAGCCCAACATTTTTCTTTTTCTTAATTGCCTGGGAAAAGCTGTCTCTCATGGATTCTGTAATAAGAACAGACTTGCTAAGTGTTGACAGTATGCTCAGTCTTACTTCATACAGAGAAATACACAGTTAGTAGCCAAAACAGCAGATAATAGCAGCTTCATCTTTTGAAAATCACATCTAGAAATTCACACCTTGCATTTAAATACTTGCTATGGTTTGCCTTGGGAACGTTAGTTTTTATCAGTACTGTGAGGCTCAGGAATTCACTCATTAGTGCTATATTCAGTCTCAGACTTGGATCTGACTGCAAAGTTTAAGAGTCAGTGTTATTAACTTCTAATGATGCCATCTCCTGGTGACTGGTGCCTGTGCTGATGTTGTTATTGAGAAGCAGTACAGAGAAGATGGAAAACAAACAGTAAAACCAACAGGACTGATGAAACATGACTGGAGTAGGACTGTGCGCACGCTAAGGGTTTTGCCTTGGAGTAGAGCCAGAGTGCAGTGGCAGATACTTTGTTAACTGTCAGAAAATAATCCATCAGCTGCTGTGGACAGGTTCATTCTTCCTGTGCACTTGTACTATGCCCAACACAGAAAAATCTCAGCCTCAGTCAGGACTTGTAGGCACAGTAGAGGCTATACACTGCAAATAATATAGCTGTGTTTTAACACGATGATGTTGATTGCAATTCATGTACATGGCTTTTAATGTCATTGTTTACAATGAATCAGTCCACAGCTGATATATGCCTCTGAACAATGCCTCATAATCTTCTCTTGTTTTCTTCAGGATTTCTCTTTCTTCACTTGTGGAACATCCATTGATTGTGACACCAAAGCCTGCTCCAGAACAGCCCTCATTTGCTGGACACACCAACATGAATGCCACAGTGCCAGTTTTTGCTAGGCTTTTAACAAGCAGCTTTTCTGCAAATCTTAAGTGAATCTAAATTCTTAACACTGGTTTTAACACAGACATATTTGTCTCCTGATGAAAGCCTTGCTGTCAGCATTGGGGTACTTCTGTGCAAAACAGACACAATGGCTCTGTCAGTTCAAAAAACTTATGGGCTTGAGTATCTTCCCCTGTGATCCTCTGGGGGAAAAAGTTACTCGTAATGCTTGCTTTCATAATTTGCTGAATTTGCTATGATTTTCACTGTAGTGTCTATTTTTATGTCTTAAATCATGCCTACTTTTTTTTTTCCCTGAAACTTCTACAAATTTCAATATCATTTACAAAGAGAAGATGACAAAATGCTATGTAATATTCTGTTAATGGTGTCACTACTGCCAAGTAAATAATGATTTTTTCTCTTGTCCCCATGGGATTTTGTACTGCTTAGATACTATAATAAAAATTCAGGAGCAGATTTTCTGCCCATTGGCATTTAGTTTTTACATTGTCTATGCATGTTCATGTCTTCTTTTGAAACTAAGACTGACAATCTTTCTAACTAACTAAGCTAACATTAAAGCAATGATTAGATAACCAGTTTTGGCTCATCTAACTGTGAGCTCCCGTTTGGTTTTTCTGCATGTTTCTGCTACATCCCTCTGTCAGCAAAGAGGGTCTGTCTGGGAATTAGGCCAATAGAATGAGAAAAGAACGTTTTGGATGAATGAGTGGACCTGTCTGGCTGTGGATGATACCAGTACGAAGAGGACAATAGACACATGCCTCTGTGGCCTTGCTGTCTATTCAAACTACTTGAGAAAGTTGCAACACTGGGTGTATATATACTTGGCTCCTAGAATTCATATTTACTACTTGGTTTTACCTGATGGGTGATTCCTTGCACTAGTTGTTGGACCAGACTTTGGTCTCCATATATTTTAGCACTGTTGAACTTCTGCAGTTGTTTTTTAGTTAGGCGTGATGATAGGCATATCATGTGTGCTTGTATAAAAGAACACACATAGGAATGTACCCAATTGGCTTTTGTTTCACATTATTGCACTACTGGAGATATACTGCACAGTGTATCTGCACAAGTCTTTTTCCACACAGACAGTGCTGGGGTACAGCCTCAGTGAAGAACAGTGGAAGGCAGAGACACAGAGAACGGAGCATGCTTCTCTATTTCTTTTTTTGACGAAGGACTGATGTTAAAAGCAATAAGAAATTTTTGTCTCTGCTGCCAAAATGGATCATAAATGTTATTGGCATGATTTAGCAAGCCAACACCAGCCTAACAGACAGGAAAACAGAACTCAATCCATTTTAACATCACATGGCCTCTATAACTTCAAAGCTAATTAACGTGTACAGGCACTTTTTTTTTTTCCCTTGAGAGATTTTTTTCTTGTGTAGAAAGTAGCTTCAGTACTGGTGCTGTATTAAACAAATTTGAGGTGAGGAAACATGATGCTGGGACTAGAGGAACAAGACTGACATGTAAGCATGGGACTTGACAAGTCTGATAATATTTTGTCTTTTTAAAAAAGTTTTTGGTCCAAGAAACACTCTTTTAAAGAGTTCACATACAGAGTCAGGTGGGAAAGTTTTTTGACACCAATTTTTCTTTTCGATCCTGACTCTCTGCTTGTTCTGCATAAAGATGCACTTGCAAATATTCTCTTTTCAGCATTGTACCACTTTATCTTTAATTAATTCTTTTCCTGATACTCCTTTTCATACTTTTTGAAAGGACATAATCTTGGTGATTCAGAAACATGAAGAACAATTCTCCCCACAAAACTTTCTAGAATTTGACAAGAGCTTTTCTGTCAGCACAGGAGACAGAGCTATCTGTTTCGTTGGTGTATATATACAAGATTTATTCTTGTTTATAACCTTTTGTAATGATTTATAAATAGGATGGATCACATGAATCTTTCTGTTTATTGGGAAGATACAAACATTGTATCATAAGAGAACTGGCAAAAAGACAGATAAGAGATGCAGAATTTTATGTGCCATGGCTACAAAGGAATTTAATGTTCAGCACTGTTCACTGTCCAGTGACAGGAAACTCTGTGTGACTGTACTGAAAATGACTGTCATAGTCCTGCCAGACCCAGCCCTTTGATTTGGAACTTCACAGGCTGTATGTCTGTTTCTGCTCATAATGAGCCAGTGAAAGGTGACAAGCTATGCCCCAGACACAGTGTAAAGCTCCAAGAAGTATCTCAGCTGTCAGAGAAAGAGATCTGCGTCCTTGGGACCAGCTGCAGGAGGCTCAGCTGGACAGTGTGCTTCCTTTAACTGTAATGCCAGTGCCTTTCTGGCTCTTTGCTTTTGAGACTTTACCAGTGCTTCTGTCCTCATAGCATTTCATCCAAATGTTATCAAACAAATAATATCTGAACTGAAACCTCACAGGCTGGATTATAAATTGTAGTTTTGTAAAGATATGGTTGGGTTGCAGCAGATGAAAACAGCTGCTAATGAAGGCTATCTCTGTGCCAGCATGTACCTGAAGAGAAATGCTAGACCCATGATGCATAAGGCATCTGGTTTTGTTCCAGTGACATATGGCAACTTCATGACCTTATCAAGAAGTGACCCTCACAGCAGCATAAGCCAAGGGCAAGGTCAATCAGCCAAATGTGGAGGAAATTACAGGTTTTAATATCTTCTCTGACAAAGAAGGTGCTTTGCAATCACAAGGAGTACTCACAAAGCTGGGTAATTTTGCAGAGGGCGAGTATGCAGTGCTGTCGTTAAGTCTCCCATGCTTGTACATGACTGTGCTGAAAAGATGAGGCAGACGGTGAATTACAGGTGTTGATTGCAGGGTAGCTAGATAGGCCTCCATGAGATATATACC
This sequence comes from Sinosuthora webbiana, assembly GCA_013397395.1. Lineage (NCBI taxonomy): Eukaryota > Metazoa > Chordata > Aves > Passeriformes > Sylviidae > Sinosuthora > Sinosuthora webbiana. The sequence goes on from VXBN01000852.1 coordinate 357,797, forward strand.
TATAATTTTGGACAATGCTCCTAAATATATGGCTTAACTTTTCAATTCTCCTGTATGGATACAGGAGTTGGACTTGATGATCCTTGTGGGTACCTTCCAACTAAGGATATTCTATAATTATGTGATTCTAATTCACAGGGCTGCTTGACATGTGAGCCAGCCTGCTATGTTACCCTTCCAATTGATGGAAGACAAAATATAAAGTTTCTGTATATTTGCTCAGGTGTATGAAATTGGTGGGTGTCATGATCCAAATGTATAGTCTGACACTATGAGAATCAATGAAAGATGGATAGCAAAATACAACCGTAGCAATCTCAAATACACTGATTAAAAACAAAAAGGACCCTCAAATAATTCTGGATAAACAAGCGTGGGAAATTACTTCTAATTCTGTTTCGGCTAGCTTCTTCTCTAGGTGAGAGAAGGCTATTGGCACCTATGGGTACTATTAACACTTCTCAGGGGCAACAGAAATCTCTATTTCCTTGATGGGAATAAAGCAATCTCAAGAGATAACCATCAGATACTTAGGGAGACAAATAAGTGACATTTCCTCAGTATCTGGTACCTGAAAGTTAGCTTTTACAGGTTTGTGTGTGTACCTTGGTGCACTTACATGGCCTTATGCAAAATGAATCCCTTCCTTTAAATGGGCAATGTGTTAAGGGCAGATGGCAGCATCTCCCTGCAGATCTGTGCCTAGCAGCAGAGCTCCAGTTCCAGGGCTCTTGGCCGCAGAGAAGGCAGCCTCTCCACCACATTCTTCCCCGGTCTGGGCTCTTATCAGCTATGGCATGCCCCTAGGAGTGATGGAGGCTGCAGCAATTGCAAGGGCAAAGCCACTGAGGCCAGCTGCAGGCGGCACCATTTGTTTTAGTTCTGGAGTCAACTGCGAGGAGGAAAAGATCTAGGTCTCTGGGGCCCTGTGGATCATCTAATAAATACTTCTCTTTGAGGGTCTCCCCCCTGCCCAAATGTGGCTGCATATAGAGAAGGCACATGTATGAACTTGCAGCGACAGATGTCTACTTTGCTGGGAGTGCCATGTTTGACAGAGTGGTCTGTGAGTTAGCACGAGGCTGAGGAGTAAGCATTGCTGTTTGCTATAAACAAACCTTAGCAAAGTGCCTGTAATTGCACTGTTAGAAGGTTGGCCAGGCCTAAATGGTAACAGGGGAGGAAAATAATGCTTTCTTTTATCTGTTCTTGCAAACAGCTGGAGACAGATAAAAGTGGAGACAGTTTTAATCTAAGCAAAGATTGTGACTGTGTGCTTTCCTTTGTTCCTCAGTGCTTTCTGTTTTCCTCCCTCTAAGTTACATTTTTATTTGCAAATGAGACTATGCATGGGACAACTTCTGCATGCTTTTTCTTTTTCCCCTCTTGTTGTTTTTCTTTAACTTAAGGAGGTATGTTTTTCTTCTAACTTGACTCCTGTTGCTGCCTCTGCTTCAGAAGTATGTGAGGAACACAGACTGAACTTCTGTCTGCCTCTGCCTCACCAACTTCCAGAGCTCTGACACAAAGACAAGATGAATATTATCCACAACGAACTGACACTGAGGGAGTAGTTTTGCCATAGTATGGTTGATATAAAACCGTCCTGGAGCAGAATTTTCAGATTTTCCAGTACCAGAATGCAAAGGGATAAGATAGAGAAAAAAGGAACTGTTATTTTAAAATCAAACTAAAAGAACTCCTGTTTTTTCATCCAGAGAAAATTTTCAAATTCTGGCATCCAGAGTCAGACATAACTACAACTACTTATGCATCTAAGTTCCCCATGCAATGCTTTGAGACTGTTGAAACAGAACCGTGCATCTAATCTGATGCCCTGTACTAATGTTTTGTTATGGCAGGAAAATATTTCTTTGCCAGACATTTCAGTTGCTCTAATTCTGCAAATCAGATCAACCCAATAATTAATAGCCTCATCAGGGTAACTCTTGCAGGCACATAGGCTTATCTGCATAGGGAGTTATTCCAGTTCAGTTTTTCGTGATTAAATCTGCTGTGTGCGTTATTGAAACAGAAATAGCTGTTCTGTTGGAAAACCTGTATTAAAGGACCTTTTTCTTTTGTTTATTGCAATCTTTAATGGCTCTGTGTATTCTCTACAGGCATAAAAAATAAATATTAGTTGAGATGTATTTTTACTATATGATGTATTTTCCTTTAAAAAGTAAAAACTCTTTGAAGCACAATACAAACTGTATTGCCTACAGGCTTCTCAGGTATACTTTATGGCAAGCCAAGATGACCTCACGATGGCATAATGGCATTCCTGAAATTTCAGCCTCTGTTAAATAAAGGCATAACTATTTTCCTCCAGCTGTTGTCTTTGATATTTAATTGTCCTAAGATGGTCTGTGGAAACAGGCTGATGGGTACAGACCAATTAGTGTGAAATAATGGGAAAAGGACCAATTCTAGTCTAGTGTATCTTATGTGAAGAGTGAGAAGCCTTGTGTCTCAGCACAAGTCTAGAAGTTGGAAAGGAGTAGTCTGAATACCTGCAGTAATTAACATGAACATGTTTTTACACAATGACTCCCTGTAAAAGTCTGACTCTGAGTAGTCATAGATTTAAAGGCAGGCACTATATTATGTCATTTGCTGGTATTGCATCCTTTTCTGCTTAAGAACTGGATTGTCTCAATTTGCCGCACCAAGTAAAAAAAATCTAAGAATTAAATATATTGAACTTTTAAAAGACGTTAAGAATTTTCTTCATCAGTAATGTCTTTTTTTGTCAGTAAAATTATGAATCTGATTGTTTTTATGTGGTTCCTCCACTTTAAAAGGATGAAGATACATTTTAGGTTTATCTTTGCAATTTTTTTCAAAACAAACTTGTTTCTGCTTTATAAACTTGCATTAAAATGCACTTACACGTTCAAACATTTTGTATTTTACAGCGTAGATATACTAATCTTTAAATTATATCTAAATCAAGACAACTTTGCCATAGAAAATGTTGAACCAAGTTGCTCTTTGCTGTCATAAAAAAAAACCAAAAGAGACTCATATTTCTAGGATATGAAGTAAACCCCCAGAAGACAAATAACCTTCACTTATGTGTTCTTAATATGCATATGATTCCTGCAAAGCAGGTTGTGCATATATATATAATTTTGCTGCAATAAGTAAGAATAAAAACTGAAAGATTATGTAACTTTTATAGTTCTCTATATTTGGGCTTGAAAAATATCTACTCTTAAACCCTTCCTTCTGTCAACAAATTTCTACCGTATGCTTTTCTTACAAGATAAAACTCAATGACAAATGGTAGATGCGAATTTTCAAGTTTAAATAAAACTAAACATAATTTTTTCAGAAATGAAATCAGTTTTATTTGTTAAAAGACTTGCACTGTGTACAAAAGAAATTACTATAACTTACAGTATTTCAGGCATAGAATATTAGGGGAGGGTTGCTTCCACTGGAAGAGCAGTATTTTGGAAATAAAGAATTGTTAGAATCAGGCATTGATAGCAGTATTAATATAATATAATAATAAATACTTCACAGTCATATAATCTGAATTTATAATAACCCAGGTATTTCAGCATTAACTAATACATCTTAATCTGCCTCCAACATGCAGGTAGAAGAGTCTTCTGTAGGTCATAGAAGTAATGTATGATTCATGGTGAGGGTTATATCAACCCTGAGTATTTCCCCTTGTCCAGTTTCACAACTGCCAGCTAGCAGAACTTGAGGAGGATGGTGAGCAGGCAAGTGACTGAAAACATTGTTTGCTCCAATCTTAAGCCATTAGAATACAGTCTGATAACTTCCTCTGTTTCTGATTTCAGGTCTTAAAAGAAATAAAATCAAGAAAATAAAATGGTTAATGAGTAAATATGTAAATTTGAAAACATAAGGATTTTCAACATACTTGAAAAGTCCTCTGACATCTCTCAGGTACTTAAGTTAAAGGTATCAGCTGTTAAAGCCAATCAAAGGGACTATTCTCAGGGGAGAGATGTAAATAGATGTCCCATCAATGATCGTTTGAGGAGCAACTGATAGCACTTATCAGCTCTTGCAGGCATTAATCTCAGAATAATCAAAAGTAAATACCAAGCAAAAGCAAGAACTTCACAAGAGGTAAGCACTCAAGCCTGAATGTCAGCTTTTAACCCTTCCTTTAACAAGGGACTTTGCTTTCAGCAAAAGCAGAGAAGTCATACCCTCCTGTATGTGAAAGCCACGGAGTCCCGGCTCAGAGGATTCTCCACTGAGACCTTTATTGTCTTTCGTAAGCGGAGCTTAAGAGTAGTAAGCAGTAGACTGCTTTTACAGAGCATGGGGAGGCCCATTATGTCTTTTGCTCCTGTAATGAGCAACGATAGGGCTGATTCAAAGATGAACATGTAAAGAATTTAATGAGCAAGCTCATTAAATGTGGGACACATTCCACATATAACTGCTCAATACAGAAAATTTCAAGGAAAAAAGTGGTTCTAGTAACTTTATTTTATTTTTTTTTTCTAGGGTTACAAAGACAGGAATGTCAGCTTTCTAATGTTTCGATTTGCATCTGAGTTGGTGCTACAACTCAGAGGTCACAGCTTCAAGGCACTGCTACTCAGGTAGGAATCTGGTCAGGAAACAAGAGAGTGCTTGGGGTGCAAATGAATCTTGAAACCCTTCAGGTATGTTGTTTTCTTACCCTGCTAAGTAGTGATGTTGGCACAACTGAAGAAAAGCACAAGATGGGATTGAGATATTATGGGTGGAAAGGAAAAGAGAATTTTGCACTGATTTTGCCACTGAAGAGAAAATTTGACTATTAAATCCTTTTTACTGATCTCAAGAGTATTGAGAACAGTCTGGATCAGTCAGTTCTCCATGAAAAATAATACCAATATAGCAATTCTTTAAATTGGTATGATAGTTGATACATTGTTTTCAAAAATATTCAACCATTTATTCAGGGAATTTCACAGGCTGATATAGAAATACTTGACTTACATAGTCAAGTGCTTGATATAGTGCTTTTGCGGAGAGTAGGTGGCACTACTTACACTGATCAGGATAATAGCTATGTAATTTTTTGTGTGGAGTGTGTTCAGTCTTAAAACTCATATAGAAATATTTTTAAGATTGAGATACAGATCTGAAAAAATATTCAGATTAGTTTTGTGTCATTTATGTATGTATGATGATTGATGATTCTGTGTGTTCAGTAGACACAACTTTTTCCTCTAGTGACATACCAGTTTCTACTTCTACCACACCAGTATATACTACTGGTTTCTCTCTTTATCTAAGAAGCATGTTTGTATGCTTGGATTCAGTTTAGCTGTAGAATTGTCCTAGTTAAGTGGGAATTCACAATGTACTTATTTTGCAGAAGAGAGAAGTACTTAACCTCTGTAATCTTCAACTAGAACGGTGGGAAGTTTCCTAGTGTACAGAATTCTGAATATCTTAAGTGTCTTATGTGATGTGCTATACAGTCAAGAGCAGTGCTTTTTACTGTCTCACTAATGCATTCTCTGAAGCAAAGCAACCCACTGTACAAGTCCAACTAGTGCACATATAGCAAACTCCAAGTACCCCACCCCTGCAGAAGGCAATTCTGTCACCCATGGGATAAAAATGCTTGATGTAATATAATTTCTTACCACAGTTACTGTGCAACATTTCTGAGAGACAGTGCAGTGTGCCATAGCCACAACGACAAAGCCAACAGTCCTTCAGCACCCAGACGCCGTGGGCAATGCTGCCGCAGTTGCTGTCAACGACAAGGGAGACATTTGGTACATCCCTGAGCCCACCACAGAAAATAACCATCCAGAACACCACACTCACTTCTTCCGATTTTTTTTTTTTTTTAATTTTTTTTTTTTACCTTTTCCGCTTATCATGTTCACAGTATCTGCCAGTGAAGTGCTTTAGGCAGGCACAGAAGGTCCCCAGGATACAAGTCCCTCCGTTCTGGCAGCAGTGTCTATTCAGTTTTTTACCTGCAAGACAATATTACAGAGGTTAACAAAGCGTGTCAGGGACTCTGAACCTCACCTTCTCCTCACTTGTTCTCTCAGGTCTCTCCAGTTCCCAAAGTCTCTTAAGGATATCTAATTTTATGGTCTTTAGAGACAATAAAATTATATGCCTGTTAGGAGTGTTTGTTCAGTTAAACCCAGTTTGTTTAGTTAAGGATTAGAAACAAGCTACTAGGGATTACAGGATGGTGAAGAAGCAACGCCTGGCAAATTCTGTAGCAGCAGCATGTGTTTGAGTGAAATACTTCACTTTGACAGATGCAGGTTTCAATCACACTAAGAAATAGGGCATTTTTACTGGGACCTGATGCTTATTTTTGAATAAAGAGTTTTGTTACTGGGAAGTTACTTGGTTTTGAGGTGGGGAGAATGCTCCCTTAAACCTTTCTCAGAGTCCTGGGATTGAGCACCTATCTAAAACTTTATATATATGGGAGGAAACAGAAAAACTTTTCCCCCTTCCTTCACGCAGGTTGAACTTTTTTTTTTTAATAAAATTAACTTTTTATGGTCATGAAATACCATGAATTTTAAAAAATGAACAGAATGTTACAAAATTTCACAGATGCTCTTGTAAACACAAACGGCCCAACACTTCTTCATTCTTAGTATCCTTCCTTGTTTTTCCTTTTACACATTTTTCAAATGAGAGATCCTCAGTTCTACCTTTAATTTTTTATCACTATTTACCAAGTGGCCATGGGTATAATTTAAGTGGATGGCCACAGAAAACCAACGAGCTGGAATCTTCCAGGACAAGAGTTAAAACATTATTATACATTATTATTATATTTTTAAAAGTATTTTTATATCATAGTTTACAAAAATAATGTTACCTACTCTCTGTAATTCCAGTGAAAGGTACAAATGACCTGGAACTCTGTTGCTTTCTAGTTTCATAGCTCTGATTCATGTCACTGAGCGCATACACAAAGGTCTCTCCGTTCTTGGACTGCAGCTTTTGTGCCGTGGCATTGAGACTTTTCACATCTTCGTTATGTTCTTCTATTTCAGGGACTTGACAAGAAGCGCAAATACGTAAATTTTTGTAGTTTGTAATGAAGAAATGTACACTGTAAATGTAGAAGGAAAACACAGCGGGGAGGGGAGAAACATGAAGTTTCCCTTACCTTTCTCTAAATGAACAGTCTGCCAGACCAGAGTCACAGTGAAAAGAATTCTGGCAAAAATAAAGAAAAAGAGGGGGAAAAGAAAATCAAACCAGAAATACATTTGTGCTAGTAAGACACAAACACTCAAACGAATAGTGAGTGTGTGAACTTTTAAAAAGAATAAGCATCCCTGGCTAGAGAAGGCCCCCCGTCATCTCAAGCGAACTTACCTAACGTGATATTCCCAGTACATTTTCTTGTAGCCTGAAGAAGCCGTGAGGTGCTCCGGGAGGGCTTGAGCAGAAGGAAGATGTCCAGAGCCCTTTCCTCCAGGCTGTTGCATGCGGCAGTCCTCACGCCGTAGGCACCGGTGGGAAGGGAAAGCGAGACTGACGAAACTTTCCTCTGGCTGTGCGGCTCACAGCAAGGCTCGGTGGCCAGCCGTGCCGCTGTCTGAGCCCTCGCCGGGCGCCGGGAACACCCCCCCCGGGCTGGGACTCCCCGGCCAGACCCCTATTTACATGCACTGCTGAAGGGTGGAGCTGGGTGGGGGCACCTACTGCTGGGCGGAGACTAAAGGGCCCATGAGCAAAATAAAAAAGCCCAAAGCGGGAAGGTTTCAGGTCCAGTGTCTTTATTTCTCAAGACAAAAGACTTTGTACCACGGTATACTGACTGCATAGGAAAAACAAACAAGCAAGAAAAACAAACAAACAAACGTTCTACAGAACTGCAATAGGCATAGCATAAGCTGGAGCAGGAATATAGAGTGAAGGTTAAGAAGCCTCAGCTCTACCGACATGCCTTGTCTCTGCCGGGGTTTTCCACCAGGGATCTGCTTTATGAGATTGTACTACTTTGCAGCAGACATCCTTAAAACCTGTTTTAGAGATTTCTACTAAAAATACTGGAAAAAGCAGTGTAAGGTCCTTGAGGGAGGATTCTTGTCTCACCACACCTGTTAATAACCTTTTGAAAGGTTCTGAAAATTTTTACTGTTAGTAAAATTAGGCCCATTAGTGGCTATTGCTGGTCTGAGTTTATGCACTATCAGCAGACACCTAGATATAGTTTACCAAGTGTACTGAAATGGGCTAGGACCACTCCCACGGCTTTGCTATGGCTCAGTATCATGAGCAAAAAGTCCTGCATCTGGGTAGTGCTAAAAAAGCAGCTCTGGGCAGGCTTTTCTCATCACATTCCCACATTTTGTACCACCGAGTGTACATGGCCTTTACTTAAGTTGTGGCAGGAAACTGCAGCAGTACAACTGGTTTTGTTTTGGAGGGGCATGTAGAAGAGGGATGTTTTCACTGTGTCACTGCAAACCAAGCTTGGACAAATTTCGCCTTGACTAGATACAAGATCACATCAGAAGTATGGGTCAGACCTTCACTGAAGAAATGGCTGCACTGACTAAATCATCATCCCTTGTTTGTAAGTCCCTGTGGCTGTCACTTGTTGGATTTGCCCCACCTGGTTTGGAAGCTGTAATAACTTCTCATCCAATTTGGTACAGAGGCTGGCTTAGTTTACAAAGATAGCTGTCCTAATTAAAGTCACGCTCTTGGCACTAATGGAGATGGAGAGTGTTTTGAAGACATGTTCTCTTACACAACTGTACACAGCATCAGTAACAAGCAACAGAAGTGGGAAACTATTGTGAATTAGAAAACTATGGTGTAATTGCTATCATGGAAACACTGGGAAAAACTGGAGCACTGCAATCAAGAGCTACAAGCTATTCAGAAGCTCTTTATCTCCAAATTGGAGACACCTGGATTTGATGGATGGATAGTTCAATAGATGAGGAACTCTGTCTGTATGAATGCAGCCAGAGTAGTGGTTAATGCCTCTGTGTTGAGATGGAGGCTGGTGATGAGTGATGACCCTCAGGATCTGTTTTGGGAGCACTGCTCTGCAATGGCTGCCTCAGTGACACAGACAGAGGGATTGAGTGCACCCTCAGCAAGTTTGCAGATGGCACAAATCTGAGCAGTGCAGTTGACACAACAGAAGGATGGGATGCCATCCAAAGGCACCTGGATGAGTCTGAGAATTTGGCCCATGAGAGCCTTTTGAAGTTCAACTAGTTCAAGTGCAAGGTGCTGCACCTGGGCTGGGGCTTGCCCAGACATGAGTACAAACTGGGAGAAGAACTTATTGAGAGCATCCTTGTGGAGTTGGGGATTCTAGAAGATAAAATCTGGACATGATCCAGCATGGTGTACTTGCATACTAGAAAGCCAGATGTGTCCTGGGCTGCATCAAATATGTGTAAAACAGGTTCTGCTCTGACTTTCTGAGACCTCACCTGGAGCACTTCATCCAGCCCTGGGGTCCCCAGCACAGGAGGGATGTGGGCCTGTTAGAATAGGTCCAGAGGAAGCCACAAGGTTTTCCAAGGGATCGAGCACGTCTCCTATGAAGACAGGCAGAGAGATTTGAGGCAGTTCAGCCTGGAGAAGAGAAGGCTCTGGGAAGACCTCATTATGATCTTCCAGTACCTTAAGGGAACTTGTGAAAAAGAGCATGAAGATCTTTTTATATGGTGAGATAGTGACAGGACAAAGGACAAACTGAAAAAGGGAAGGTTTACATTACCTATTAGGAAGACATTCTTTACTGTGAGGGTGCAGAGGCACAGGTACAAATTGCCCAGAGAAGTTATGGATTACCTATCCCTGGTGGTATTCAAGGATAGGCTGGATGAGGCCCTTAGCAACATGATCCAGTTGGAAGGTGTCCCTGACTGTAAAAGGAGGGTTGGAACTCTGCGGTCTTTGGGGTCCTTCCAGCTCCAGCACATTCTATTATTCTATAATGACACCCTCTTTCATGTCTCCTGTGGGTACACTGGTCTTCAACAAGAGGACAGAAGGGCATTGCTGAAGATTTAAAATGGCTGTTTCTGCAGGGAATGCTTACAGGGAGTGCTCTGTAGGGCTACACCAATCTCGGGGATAAGGCATTTCCAGTGCTCTACAATTATTGGCTCCAATTGTTCTAAGCTCAACCATCTTCTTGTAGATTAAGGCTAACCCTTTAGCTTCATAGCATCTCTTTTTGTGGTGTGCCTCATGTTTGTTACTAACTTATTTGGATGAAGCTATATTCTTGTTCCAGATTTGTATTGAAGCAACATGCTTTTTAGAATTGGGAGTCTGTGATGTACATTTGTGTGCAATTCAGCTAAGTCAGCACCAGAACTTTTACCCTAACATTTGTGGGTATGATGTTTCACAGAAAGCATGTTATGATAAAAATCACAACATGTTAATTCAGGAAGGGACTTTAGTTTTCTTATCTTAAATAGCAGCAACTTTGACATATTAGTCCCACCATTATGCTGTCTGCCTCTAACTGCTGTGATTGACAAGGACTTGTAAACTAAACATATTGAAGTTTAGATGCTTGCTTAAAACCTATTATATTTTAAAGGACTGTCATATAAACAGATGCTGTTCTGAATTAGGACTATAAAATGTTTCACACAAGTGAAAGAGATGCCATTTTTGCATGTATTCAGAAAACATATAATCCACATTTGAAAATGTTTACTTTTGGAAAATACTTACAATTTGAACAACTCTTGTTTTCATTTGAGTTCTCTAACTGGATAATGGTGCTAGTATTTTGACTTTAAAAAGAAAAGCTGTAGTTACATTTGTTCTAGGGTTTCTTTGCTAGTACATTAGGAAAAAAAAAAACTTTCAGTTAGGTCTAACTGGTAGTATCACTTTAAGTTACAATATTCAGATGCTTAAATGCTGTCATTTACTATTTAGCTTCTTGTTTTCCCTTTCCATAAATGGAAGGCAGAAAAAACGTAAACAGGGATAAGTAAACACTGGAACATCATATAGTTGTTTGTTTGTTTGTTTGTTTAAATTAAAATGCAGTGTCAACTTAGTTCTCCTGGACAGATTTTGGGTACCAAATTCCCAGCCTTATACTAGAGGTAACATTCAAAATGCAGCTGCCGGTGAAGAAATATTGATCAATTTTCACACCCTGTGTCAGTTGCTTAAGATCAGAAGTCATTCCTGTAACTGTAAGAGCTAGCAGCCTGAGAGAACTGTAAAGCAGTTGATAAATATTTCTTGCTTTTTAGACCTTGTTTCTTCCTTCTCCTTATAGCCTCACCATCCAGGCATGCATTGGGATGAGGACAGAGAAAACTGCTCAGATGCTGCTGTTGCCTGCCTGCACCAGAGGTGAGATTGGTGTTACAGTGCACAAAAGTGCTGCTGTTTGTTGTTGACAGAATCTGCCAGAGAGTGATTGCTTCTGCTCAGGGATTTGTGAGGAACGGCAGTAAGGGTAGACACACTCCTTTTATCAGCTTCAAGTAAGATAAGAGTGGAGCCAACCAAAATGTGGGTCCTGAGCATTTCAATCAAGCCCTGCATACACAGGAGATGGCTAACCATTAATTAGGGGTGTTCAGCACAACAGATCAGGTTGCCTATATGGGTAACTGTGGTAGGAAAATATGGTGCTACTTTCTTGATGCACAATGTTCCTCTTGTGCTCATGCCAGGAGCCAGAGGTCTGTGGCCTGCATCATCTGGCAGTCTCCCAAAATCCAAGTGAACCACTACCCTGAGAGCTATCGTGTGGATAATACATGCTGGGTCTTGGTATATTAGTGTGTCATACCAACTGTATTGCTCTGTAGATACTCTGTATTTCTGAAAACTTCAGGATAAATAGATGCCTAGAAACTGGAGATAGCATTGGAACAATCAGAAGCAAGCACAAAGAAAATGTGAGTGTTTCTGCTTTCCTGGGAGCACTTTGAAAACCTGCTCAGGGTCTGCTCAACTCTGGTCAGTGCAGCCAAAATATCTGCTGACTAGAAATCTTTGGATTCCAAAATTCCTGCTTTGGGTTAGGACTAGATCTCTAACCACACTGGGCAATGTTAAATCAGCTATGCACAATATTATGGAAAATAATGAGAAACAATTAGACTCCATGAACATTTATTGAAATCTTGCAATTTTAGACTTCTGTAAAGCAAAACTCTCGGTACGGGTGACTTACAGTTCTCTGAGGAAAGGGCAGACCCTGCGCAGTCTAGCCTGGGATGTCTCAGAGTGTGTTTAACTCATTCATTAAATGTTGAGAATAGATAGTGGATAGAAAGACATAATACTATCCAGCCTGAGAGTTATTTGTTTATTTTTTATGATCTTTGGTGTCCTACTAAAGCTTTTGATATCTACCCTATTTTTTTTTCTTTCTAAAGGCTATTTAAAACTTCAACACAGTTGAATTGAATGATTCTTACAGTATCACAGAACTTTCTCAACAGAGGCTGGTCAGACCAGCTTTTATTACTGTCAGGAATTTCTTATAGGATCATGTAGAGGTTGCTGTTGTTGCCTCTGAATTTCTGTGTATGCATGCACAGTGTGAATGTACAGTATAAATTACCCAAACAGCTTTTTTTCACTCCATGTTAAGAATGGCTTACATTGGCTTAGTTGGAATTGGCCACTAATTGACTTGAGAAAGTAATATGCAGGAAAGTTAGATAATCCATATTGTGACTGGCACCACTTAACTAGTGCCACAGGTCCATGATGAACTTAAGCAGGGTAAATGGCTGCTGCTGCTAAAAGGGTGAGTCCCCCTTTGTCTTACACCACGGGTTGTTTGTACTGCCTCCCTCATGCTGTCACTGCTGTTTGTACAGCCATGAATAAGCTGAAGAGAGGAGTTTATCTGAATGAAAACTCAGCTTTGGGGAAAAAAAAATTAGTTTTCTGCTGGATTTGTTCCCTGATGTGATTTGCCAGATGAACACTAGGACTGGCAGAAACAGAAGGCAGGGAGAAGCAGCCATGGCTCTGTGACAAACAGCCATGTGTAGCCGAGCTGATTTATAGCAGCTTAAATTGACTATGGAATGTGTAAATAGATTTCAGTTGCTATATTTAAATTGTTCTTCCTTTCTCTAGGAAATAAACCATAGGTAATGTATCCACTGATACCATGCTGCCTTCAATGCTCTCATTCTATTAGCATTGTGTACAGAGGAGTAGAGCAGTCATCCCACATCTCTCTGACAACATATGGATGAAGTTTAGTACAAATGAGAAGGGAGCAATATTACCAAATGAAAGGAAACATCTACAGCTCTGCCTTGGAAAGGGAACCTTCTGCAGATGTCATACAAAGATGTAATGCAATGTCACAGATTGACACTAAATTTAAAATAGGTCAAGTCTAAGAGCATTATGTTGCTTTTCCTTCCTTTGAGTCCAATGATTAGTCATTAACAAAATACAATATGATTTTGTAAATATTTTGTAATGAAAATAAATGTAGTTCATGTCTTTTGTGTAGAGAAAAAAGTTTAAAAAAAGAGAATGTTTGCCAGTACACATGGGAAGTGATTAAGAAGATCCAGGTTGTTCTCCTCTGAGGGAAAAGTTCTTTGGCAAGTAAATCAACACCAACACCAAGATACTGGGAGACTGCAACTTCTTTGCTCCTTTTTCTTTTTCAAGTAAAAGTTTTAGTATTTTATTGAAGAAAAACTAAGTACTGAGGGAAAAGAAATTTTGCACAATTATTTATTTTGAAGTTTGATGAGATGATGCTTTTAACCATCACACATTCTGCAGAGAGACAGAAATTTTATTTTTTTTAATTAGTAGTGTTGTGCTCTAATTTCTGGCTGAGTACACTTCTCTTCCATATGCTGTCTGGTGTGTATCTCTGTCTTGTTAACCATTCAGGAAATTGTCTCAATATTTCAGCTTAAGAATGGGCTCTTTCTGTCTGCATAAAACTTACAAGTCTTGTGGTGTCTTGTTTTGGGACCTTGTGGGGATAGAGTATTAGTGCAATCATGCACTCAAGCTTTATTTCTCTTGCAAAATTACCTGAAAATCTATCTTTACCACAGACAAAATACAATTGCTTAAGTTTACTGGCATATTTGATCTGGGTCTACAGTCTTGTTTGGAGCAGTCAGATGAAACTAGAGTGAAATTTTTACCCAGTGAAGTGATTTACCTTAGCGGTAAAGACAGAAACAATTTGAAGGTTGAATATCTATCAGTTTTCCCCCCACTGTTTTCATTCGGAACTACTTCTGTATGGCTTAGCCTGCTGTCAGCAGTGCTGCTGTAGGATATGACCCCAGAAAGATTTCTGGGTTTATGTGGCAAGATACCAACTATGAATTTCATAGCAGCCTTGAAGGAATCCCTGAGGAGGTGGCGATCCCACTGCCTAATTCAGGGATGGAGATGCATACCCCAGGCAGCCATGAATGGAAATCCCTGCATAGATCTTGCATTTGATCTTTAAGCTAGCCAAATAAGCTGGCATTTCTTTAAGATGAAGCTACACATTAAAGCTGAAACAATGTTAGACAGCTAATTCCCAAGTCAAGCATATACTGAGATTTGCATTTGCATTAGTGGCATTTGACCTCTTATGGAGAGGAATCAATTTGTTTACCTGGAATAAACCTATCTGTCTTTTTTTTCTTTTTCTTTTTCTTTTTCTTTTTCTTTTTCTTTTTCTTTTTCTTTTTCTTTTTCTTTTTCTTTTTCTTTTTCTTTTTCTTTTTCTTTTTCTTTTTCTTTTTCTTTTTCTTTTTCTTTTTCTTTTTCTTTTTCTTTTTCTTTTTCTTTTTCTTTTTCTTTTTCTTTTTCTTTTTCTTTTTCTTTTTCTTTTTCTTTTTCTTTTTCTTTTTCTTTTTCTTTTTCTTTTTCTTTTTCTTTTTCTTTTTCTTTTTCTTTTTCTTTTTCTTTTTCTTTTTCTTTTTCTTTTTCTTTTTCTTTTTCTTTTTCTTTTTCTTTTTCTTTTTCTTTTTCTTTTTCTTTTTCTTTTTCTTTTTCTTTTTCTTTTTCTTTTTCTTTTTCTTTTTCTTTTTCTTTTTCTTTTTCTTTTTCTTTTTCTTTTTCTTTTTCTTTTTCTTTTTCTTTTTCTTTTTCTTTTTCTTTTTCTTTTTCTTTTTCTTTTTCTTTTTCTTTTTCTTTTTCTTTTTCTTTTTCTTTTTCTTTTTCTTTTTCTTTTTCTTTTTCTTTTTCTTTTTCTTTTTCTTTTTCTTTTTCTTTTTCTTTTTCTTTTTCTTTTTCTTTTTCTTTTTCTTTTTCTTTTTCTTTTTCTTTTTCTTTTTCTTTTTCTTTTTCTTTTTCTTTTTCTTTTTCTTTTTCTTTTTCTTTTTCTTTTTCTTNGCAATGTCTGGGTTAGCAAGTGGTGGAAAGTATCCTGGTGCAGTGCTATTAGATTTTCTTTTCCTTTCTTTTTTTTTTTTTTTCCCTGAGCCAGTTTTCTGGCTTATGAACTGAAGCATCACAGCAAGAGGTCCAGTGAGGAAAGGGGGAGTGAAGGAATTTGGGCTGAGAGCTAAACATTGAAGGAAGGAGGTGGGCAGGACATCTTTTCAGGTGTGATGACCTATCATATCCTAAGAAATCCTCAGTGCCTTGCTTCATCCTTCTTTTTCCCCCTTACTTGAATTCAAATCCAAAGTAGAAAACAGCTTGTATGCATACAGATACAAAAGCCACCTTGCAAAAATGGGTATTGCTGATGTGATATGTGTAATGAACAGGTGTGACTTCTTGGACTTTGCCTTGTCCTTGTAGCCCTTGTAACCAGGGCTAGCAGGCAAAAATGAGAGATTCAGCAATTATTTTAATCTATGGTAATATCACCTAAATGTTAGTGTCAATTTAAATAGAAACAAACCACTATATCATAATCTGTAGTGCTGTCAGCAGGCCAGCCCTTCCTTTTGTCTCCAGTCTTTTGCTATACTTGAGAGATCCTGTCCTTTGTGCCAGCCCTGGGCTCCAGCTTGGCTTTGGCCCAGCAATCCAAAATGTGCTCCGTGTGACACTGTTTGCAGATGGCTCATGCTCGAAGTGAGAGGTGTGTGTTGAAGCTGAACTTCTGCCACTACAATGGCTTAATTTCAGCTTCATAATAGCTGGGGAACTGCAGGAATTGAACTGGAGCTGTGGAGGTCAACATCTCTAAAAAACATTCTTATGCAGCAGACAGAGTACATATCTAATATGTTTGGGAAAAGCTGCAAAACCAAATTTTAATATCTTCATCCAGGCATTCAAAATGGGTTGCTGTTTCAAAGTCCAATTTGCAAAGTTTCTAGGCTGTGGGTATTAGGCACAGTCTGTGAACTGCTTCTGAGAACAAAAAAAGTCCTATGATAAAGAAAAAGCTATAAACCCCATGAGTGAAATCTGGAATACAAGGGTTATTTTAAGGAATTAGATTATACATGGAGCTCCAGAAAGAAATTAACTCTCTCTCTTCCAGCAATGGTTTGACTCCAGCATGCTGGAGGGCTCTATGCTGGCAGCAGGATCAATGTGAGAGAAAGCAAATGCAAAGGTGGGATCTGCTCAGATAGAGTTATGCTCTTAAGTACAGAGCATATCTCAACGTACTCTTGACTTGAGGAATGGTCTTCTGGCATCACTTTTCCCTTTTGGTTTGGGGAGAGTAATTACAGATCTAAAAAAAAAAAAAAA
>VXBN01000852.1:374488-406333 GCA_013397395.1 Sinosuthora webbiana
AAGAGTGAATTGTGTAGTTCCATAATCTGTTACTAAACGCAAATAGTAAAACTTACTCTTGTTTTTCAAGCCATATGATGAGAGGAAACAGCTATGAGTAACATAACTAATTATGACAAACTCTGCCTGATGGCATTTGTTGGTTGAGAATGGATAGATGAATTGTGAACACCCGATTTTCTAGGTACTCTTTGGGTTAGGAATGTAACATTGGCATTTTGTAGGCAGTCACTCTACCACAGAAACCAGTGGTTTTGGCATGAACATTGTTAATATGATTCCCTGAACACTGTAGGGTAGAAAAAGTCTGAGTCACCTAACATTGGTATATTGTGAGCAGTTATGTTAATGATGTGATTGCTATAACATTGAATATCCTGATGAGGTATTTCTTTAACCCAGGAATGGTAAATTAAGAGAAGTTTTTTCTGGAACACAACTGTTCTTGATGAAGAGCACTATGAAAGGCACAAGATAGGATGCCTGCTGCAGTTTCATACTGTGATAGACACCTGTATATTACTGCAAATTTTTTTCTCCCAGAAAAGCTGATTTTTATGAGCTCTCTAACTTCTCCTCTCATAAACCCTGTCTCCTCAGCTGTCCTACCAGATCAATATGGTTATCATTCACATCAGAGTAAAGGCTGCCTTCTATAAGTTTCCAATTACTTAATTTAAATTTGGTCCTTTTACATATCAAGCATAGAGGGCAGCATCATAAAAAATTTGAATTGACATGACTGTATTTAAAGGAATTCTTCATCTATGTGCTTAGCTGGTTTGAATATGGCACACCTGAATGACTGAAGGAGAAAACAGAACTACTGGAAATATGGTAATTTTTCAGTAGTGTTCACCTTAACCACCTTTAGGGTTAAAAAAAAAAAAAAAGAAAAAAAAAAAGAGCCAGTTTAATAGATTACCACAGTGTCCTGAGTCTCCAACAGATGTAGAGTCCTGAAATGAGAACTCAGTGTGTGTGTATTTTGATAATGTAGTTTTGCGTGTCTAAAAATGAAATAGCTGGGGAATTCTAGTGTGCAATAAACTTTATCTTAGGCAATGACAGCAATAAAATATCTGCAAATTTGGGATGACTTTACAGTTTTGTGTGTGTGTACAGAGTTGAGTGTGTGTTCAACATTTATGATGAAACTTGGTCTGGCTTAATTCATTTCCACTGGTGCATAATGGTTGCTTTGGGAACAGTTATAAATTTCCTTTCCAAGTTAAAATCTACAATTTTCTCTGTTAAATCTTCCTGTGTTTACAGGGATACAGGAAGATTTCCAGGAGGCTGTTGGCAGTTCATCATCTAAAAAATTGTCTTTCATTTCTACACATAAAAATTGACAAGATAAAAATGCTTTCTTTTCTTAGTAAATTGTGCTGATGCTTATCTAGTGATATAAAATCTCTTCCTTGGTCCTTTCTCTGGTTATGTGTGTATTTGTAATAGATTAAATTAATTCAGTGGAACAGATTCTGCTCACAAGGGTAAAGCCACAAGCACTTTTGGGAGAGAAACACAATCCCTGATGCAGAAATCATGTCATCATGATATACCGTCTGATATATGGAAGTGTTGTATTAGCTGGAGCTAATCTCACTGAAGCACCCCTGCCCACCAATCCCATAGTGGTAAATCTGTACTTGCATATATGTGTCTTATGTGTGGTTGTCAAAATTATGGCTGCCTTCTATAAACTACTGCAAAACAACTAGCAAGAGAAAGAGCAAATTAGATGCAGAGCTATATTAATGAATATTTAGTCAAGCACTGCTTTCTGGGTCATTTTAGCACTCACATAATGATCTGATCCAATGCCCATATATGCATGCCTGACCTCGAGTGATTACATCATGGTAATGTCTTGTCTTCACAGTCACTTTATTCTGAGAGAGCTCTCTCCAGTTAGGCTTGTGTTTTCCCTAAAAATACCACAGCTGAGTACATAGATGTCTGCTGAGGTGAAGCCACATTGCTATGTTAACTATTTAGGGACTGGCTGGAGTTTTTCAGGGTGCTGTTTGAATCACAAAGATAGGCCATTCCTCTTCTTTGGCCCTGTGTTAGGATTGGAGGCTAGTGTGTGTGTCTTCCTGCACACACTAAGTATCAAAGTGAATTGTTTCACTTTTTTTAACCCCTTCCTACACTGACTGTGCTGGCAGATTGGTTGGTATTCATCACAGTGGCTGAAAGTACATCAGGATGTTCCTAGGTCAAACTCTCACCAGTCAATACAATTTGCATTTTATGTTTCTGCTGGGCATTACCACTTCTCAGTTTGGCTGCTGTCAGCCAGGGCCTTGGCGTAATCTAGGACCCTGTTGGAATAGATGCAGCCAACTGTTGACAAGTCAGAAAGTCTCTGCTCTATAAATGCTTATAGATCACTAGGTTCTCAGTGCCACACCTAGCATCATGGTTTCAAGTTAACATGGGAGAATAAGGGGAATAAATAGTTACTTTTCAAAACAATGATCTACCTGCTGATCCCAGTTCTTGGTCTTCAGTCTTGTTTTTCTTTCTCCTGGACTGACTTATCTCTCTTCTCTCTCTGCCAAACTTTCCCCAGGGTGAACATTTTGGTGTAGTGATGTGTATTCCTCACAGGCTTGTGCATGGGCACACAGATGTTGGTGAGTGCCTGCGCCTGCTGCCCTTCAGGCTCTGCAGAGGAGCATGGCCAAGCAGGGATCAGCAGAAAGTCTCAGAAGTGGACAGAGTGACTCTGTACAAAGTCAGTTCAGCTCTTCATTAGTGACTGGAAGTTTTGCAACATTAGGAGCTTTGGGGGAGCATCTATAACCTTCTGCAGATTAAAAGACCAGAACAATATCTCATTTTACACAAAACAGCTCTTTCAATGAGCCATGCCACTTCTGTTCCCTTATGTCCACTTTGTCACTTTCCTGCTAACAAGAGACTTTTATATATATTTAAGCTAACAAGGCAGAATGCCAAGCACACTCAAAAAGTATTTTGGGGGATTTGGTTTTACAGGGCTCCCCTTTACAGACTTTGCATGTCTCCCTTCTCGTCCAGCTGTGAAAAGCCTCCCTGTTCATAAGTTGCCATCTCAGGATGTCTGAGTCTAGTAACTCCTAATACTGGGTGGCAAGATTAGACAAAAAGCATTGCCAAATGAAGAAATTACACTTAAAAAAAATAAGATATAAATGACAGGGAGTACTTTATTACTTCAGTGATGCATAGAAAGAAAAGGGCAAATAATATATATTCCAAGGTGACAAAACCTGAAGTCTGTATCCTATGCTACTACATACACTAGATATAGTTAATTTGTCTGTTTTGGGTGAGAGATGCTTGACGCTCAGACTACACAAGGCAAAGCCAGAGGATGTGGCATTAATGCTGCAGGCTTGCTTTTGCCACAGGATTCCACGGTGCTTCAGTGCAGTTCTGAGAAGCTAGGTTTGCTGGTGTGATGTTATCATGGAACAGGAGGGATTGAATGTGAGTTTTAAGTTGCCTGTGTGTGATCAGCCTGAGCACGAAAAGACTCCAGGCCAGAGATTAGTGAAACTGTGAACAAGAACTTCCTGGTTTCTACTCAACTTCACATCTTGTAGAGAGTGACTTGTCTGTGATTTTTTTAATGAAGAGAGTGAGGCAGATTGACAAAAGATGTTGCAACAGTTTATTTTGCAGTCTGACCACTTTCTCCGTTCTGGTTTGCCCCACAGCTTCTCAAACATTTGAGTAGCCTGAGAGGAAGGTGAAGCATGGAGACTGGAGGAAGGATGAGAGGAAATGTGAGTGTTCATAGTTGTTATTGCTCCTGAAAGGGAAAATGAACCTCTAGCAGGGAGTATGAGACAGAAAAAAACACAACCAAATATGAAAGAGGCCGTTGCCAAAAATTCAAGTAAAGGGTTGGTTTTGGTTTTTTAAAAACAAGGTCCTATTGTCAATATAGCTTACTCTCTGTAAAGTTTTCATTCTGTCAGGAGTTATGTCCATTCCCAAGTGTCCATTTAGCAAAAAGAAGACTCATCTTTGGAGGGAAGGATAAAAAATAAAATGCTCTGTGTTTGTGACAGGTAGAATTTCTGGGCTTGCATTGAGGTACCTTCAGGCAGCCATTCCATGAGTCTGACAATAAGCATGCAGTCTGTAACTATGGTTGTTTGGAAATGTGACAAATTGGAGAGGCATCATTTTCTAAATGAGATGCTGTGGAAATGTATTGTTTTGACAGAGTATTGTTCAGGAAGAAGGACTCACCTTCAATAAAAGGAAAATAACTTGACAGTTGAAGCTCTCAGCTGGGATTTGTGAGACCTAGGTTTGAATTCCTACTTTTTCTGATTTAGCTTAAGGAATGGACTCAGACTTTCCTAAAATCTAGTTTTAGTGACCTATCTAAAAGACTATCAGCTGTTTCAAAACTTGTCTCTGCTCATCTTTTTCTGTCTTCCTCTGTATTTTTATTTTCAGATTTTTTTTTCGTTTTTCAATAATAATAGTAAAAAAAAAAAAAAAGAAAGTAAATCCTTGGCTTTGTCCTGATGCAAGATAGGAATATGTTTTACATCTCAACATTTGCAGGACAGGGAATCAATTTTCTGCCCAGCTCTGTCTGGAATATAATTATGGCAATTTTATTATCCTTAACTTTAATTCTTTTTATCGATCCTGTTATTGACCTGTGCCTGCTTGTTACTGTGTAAATACTGGCAAAGAAACGGGTAAAAAAATAAGTTACCAGGTGGTATCAATTAATTTTTAAATTTTTTTTTTCTGAATGGAGAAGGAAAGAATGTTTTTTCGGTGAAAGTCCAAACCTTCCCTGTTTCTCTTCAGTGTAATCTTCAGTCTTCAGTGTAATCCTACCCTTTCTCAGTTGCAAGTATGTTTTAACTTGACTCTCAGATTCACACTGGTGTCTACAAATGTCATGGCCTAAAGAGTGAGAACTGGGGACATCACATAGCAAAAAAAAAAAAAAAAAAAAATTATATGTCCGTTTTGAAATTGTAATATGGTTAAAAAAGCCAGTAAAGGACTCTGCACTGACTGCAATGATTATCATAGTGAATTTGGGTTTGTTTTTCAAATATTACAACGGAATTAACTGTTTTGCTGAATGGCTGCAGAAATCAGGGGTGGAAAGGAGATAGGATACCCTCACTCTGACTGTGGGTTTCACCAGATATAAGTTCTTGGCTGCATCTGGTTCATTTCTGAGCTTCTTCATTTCAGATGTCAGAGCATGTCTGGCATCCAGGGCATACACACCACAGTCCTTGGATTACATCTGTTTAAGTATGCTTTGTGCGTATTGAAATGGGTTAAGAGTAAGATTGTCTTTGTCAAGCAACTTGTCAGATTGCTTCTCCTGCATGGTCAACATGAGAAAAAAAATTCTATGCCTGTGTATGCAGTCATACAGACATTTGTTTGGTAGAAATGCACAGCTTTTTTTTCTGAGGTAGACAAAGCCAGCTCTTCCCACAAAAACTAACTGCAACTAAACTGTTGGTTTTCAGAAGGATTTTTTTTCACTCATTTTATTCTAGTGGAAGTCCCTCATGCAGGCAAAAGGTATTATCTCTTTAATAACTAACAAGTCAACCTGTTTGTTTTCATGATAGAAGTGAATGGCTTTGATACAAGCAGTGTGTTGCAATTACAAACGAATCAAACAAATGAAGGCCATGTCATATCCAGGGACAAATCTTCAGAAGGGGTCTTTTTTGATGCTCTGGGCTTTTGTTGCTACTGCCAGTACTTTCTTTTGATTCCCATGTGCAGATGTGGGAAGGTGGAGGGAGGCAACTGTAGTGCAGTGTAGCAGTTAAAGCATGTGCAGTTCTATCATGTACGTGGTACATGAAGATGGCCAGGGTTGTGCCCTCTGCATCTGGCCTTGGGGTTGTATGAGGCAGTGTTTTTGGGGAAAACACAAGAATGATGTCTCAGCTGTGGGTGCTGGGACAGTCACAGGTCACAGCTCCAATGTGTGTCTGTAGTCAGTATAGGTCAGGTCTTTACACACTGTACCAGGCAGGACAAGACAAATTGTAAAAACCAGAAAAAGGCTCTCAACTTTTGTGGTTCAGAAATGTGATTTTTCTGAGACTGTGTGACAAAATATAAGATAAAATAATGATGAAAATCAACAGAAGCCTTCAGAGGAAACAGGGGATTAGGTTTGGTTGGACGTTTAGTAAAAGAAAGCCTAAAAGTAAAGCCTAGAGGCAATGAAATTAAACCTAATCTGTTTGCCTCTTTGCAGGACCTCCGGACTAGAGCATAATCTCTGTTAACATCACATTACTTTCCAAGGACAGAATTTTAAAATTAGCTCTTGTTACTTACTTTTTTGTTTATTTTACAAATTTATTTTCCATTCTTTGCTCCCATCA
Source organism: Sinosuthora webbiana (assembly GCA_013397395.1). Taxonomy (NCBI): domain Eukaryota; kingdom Metazoa; phylum Chordata; class Aves; order Passeriformes; family Sylviidae; genus Sinosuthora; species Sinosuthora webbiana. The sequence goes on from VXBN01000852.1 coordinate 380,890, forward strand.
TGAAGGATTTGTGAGTTGTGCGGTTTGGTGTTCTTGCACATATGTTGCATTAGTTCTGTCATTATGGACAGTAAAAAGAAAGTTTTGAAATCCAGATTCAGCTCAATTTTGCATTTAGATATTTGGAAAAGAGTGGGAGAAGAAAATGGGCTTTCTTGAGGTTAACATTTTTGGTTTTATAGTTTTTTTCTTTTTGAAATTGTTGTTTGAACAAACCAAAACATGACAAATATCATGAAGAGAGGTAGAAAATTTAAATATCTTAGAAATTTGAAAAGGTTAGGTTTGAGTAGAGTCATGTAACTTTACTTTCACAGTATACAGACTACTTGGATGTGCCCAGGGATATTTTGAGCCTGGTCTGTCCTGCCAAACTTTATCCATAGAACTTGTCTCTTATGGTACTAGTCTTCACCTTTAGTTTAAAAACCTGAGTTCAGCAGGTTGTCTGATTCTCCACCCGTGAAGCTCAATACAGGCAATGACTTAAAAAGCATTTTGCTCTAAGCAATGGTTTCCCTGAAAGTGGGAGTACCAAAAACTTCAGAGTTGGTTAATAGTCTCTTTCTAACTGAGTTCAAATTAAATAGATATAAAATGCACATTGTCTTGGATATCCTAGTACCTTTTGTGAGGAACAGACAGGGTCACATGAAAATATTACCTAATAGAATTGAAAATGTCTCTTCTTTTTTTCATAGGAGGAGAGTGGATTTCATATTCTCTTATAGAATCAGAACAAGTATCTGTTCAATTACTGTGAAAGACCTACCATGTGAATACTTATTTCATGGCTTTCAGGACTCTGACATCTTGGAGTGGGAAATTATTGTCCAAAATGTAACCACAGTGAGTATAAAATGTGTGGGACATGCTGATCGATCTATGTGAGGAGTGGAAAGTATAGCAAATAGAAATTCACTACATCACACACAGATAAAAGAAAATAGATTTGAGGATGTGCATATCCAGGATTTCCATACCCCATGGAATCCTATCAATGCTACTACATCTCCAGCTGAGGTAACTAATAAGTATTCAACAAGAAGCCCAAGGACTGTGACATCAGTCTGCCCCTTCACAGGCAAAGGTTCTGCTGGAATGTCTCTTGCAGCCAATATCCCCTCTGCAGCTCCCCTGTTGGGGCTACCAAGGGAGCTCCTGCCAGAGCCGGAGCTACTGCCCTGGCTAGTGACACGTTTAAAATTTCATTGGTGCATAAAAAGCTTGAATGGATTTCTGTTAAATGTTTGTGCAAATAAAATTCTGTGCTAACAGTGGGAAAACAAAAACAAAACAAAACAAAAAAACCAACAACAACAACAACAAAAAACCCACTGGGTCTGGAATATTCCAGGGCTGGAAGAAGCAGCAGCTGTAGTAACACTATTTAAAGCCACAGAAAAGTGAAATGTCTGTTTTCAAATTTTCTTTCTGGCCAGTGTTTGGCCATGAATGGGTTCTTTTTGTTTCTGTAGGAATAGGATGTGACACTGAACAACTGTGAAACCAAAGGGCAAATAACTTTTAAATAATAGAGGGTGATGAGGGACTTCTAATACTCTTCATCGTAATTTGCTCTTTGAAATGACACAGCTTGAGTGTTCAGAGTGCTTTCCTAGCTTGACTCTGCTAGTGTCTCATGAGCTGTTGGCTTCAACATACCTAATCTGTGGGACCTTTGTGCTCCTGTTTCAGGATATTTTATTGATAAGAGTTATACCAGAATTTTAGACAGTAGGTGGCTGGAGACATGTATTCCAGCCCAAGGCAATTTAAACTCATGTCTCCTAGATCTGGTGAGAATCATCTTACCACCTAACTAAACTCATACCAGAGTGGATTATACTTGTAACCAATCCTTTGAAGCTGTATTCCTATGTATCAAAAAGCCCTATGAGCTATAAAGAACTGGAAGGATTAGTCTGTGGTCCATGTGTGGTGACAAATGTATGTATTTTTATCACAACTGTCTCTACGTAGATCAGAAAGAAATCTGTAAATGGATACAGGCAGCCCAGATCTCTGCTTCAAAAATGAGTGCCCTTACCACCAGAATAAATCAAAAGTATAACTCCCTAGTTTCTCGCTCCTCCAGTGAGCTTGTGTGCTGGCACAGCTTCAGGAGCTGCAGTAAAGGATGCCCCTACTGATAACCTCTGACATGGTGCTCATAGCCCTCAGCTTGGAGTGAGAGAGATGAACATGAGCTGCTCTGCTAAGAAACAGATTTTCCATTTCTAGATGAGCAGCTGTTTGTATAAGGATGGATATCAGAATCATAAAATTATTTAAATGCAATCAGCTGAAGAGGTATGATGGCTTGATTCCCTAAGACGTTGTGCATTTTTGTTAGCTATGCTCACCAATGAGCTAGAAAGAGAGGGACAACCCAATTTTGACACTGATCTAGGCAATGTTTGCCTATGAATAATGACAAGGAAGTCAAGAATAGGTTGTGTACATTTTGAATTATAGCTCTTCTTTACACCTGTTCAATTTTTCAGAATGACTGTCTAATACCCAGGATGGATTTATTTATGATTTCATTGTAGATAAATCTTTGTAGAGAGGAGTCTGTCTTCAGCTGGAGAGGCTAGCACTTTTTAGCTAAAGTTTCTTGTGGTCTCAGCTCACTTGACTAACTTCTGAAGAAGTGATTTGGCTTCAAGCAGAGGGAAATATATGGAGTGGCTCTTCGGTTACCCACACACCTGATGAAACCTAGCTGGTATAAAAATACTTTTATTCTAATGATCAACACGGACAGAAATATAGAATGGTTTTTTTCACTCCCCGAAGATACTGCCTGAATGATACTGACATAACAGTACCAGTAGAAGCAGGTATTTAAGAGTGGATTTTTAATTTTTTAGAGAGGGGACTTTGGCCCTCAATCTGTCCCTTTTCAAACTTTTAAACTTCATTTGTGGCCAGAATGAAATAAAATTCTGGAATAAGGCTGTAATATGGCTTTATACAACATTTTCTAGAAAGTCTAAGAACAGGTCAAGTATTACCGTAAATCTGGAATGTTCTTTCCAATTGAATTCTGACACACACTCTGGGCCTAGCAAAACAACATAAAATGTGTTGCCCTTTAATTCTGTACAAATTTTGCTGTTGAGGCAGACAATAGATGCATTTGCCTTCCTCTACCCCCAGGCCTAGGCTCTGTGAATGACCTTAGGGAAAAAAAAACAATGTGGCTTGTGCCAGCCTCAATGAGAGGGGTGTAGCATCTTCACACTGGAGTTTCCAGTACACGGGATAATACCTGGTGAATCCTAATTCCTTTATGTAGGTAACTACCCAGTAGAGGCCTGCAGTCCTTGAGAAAACCTTGCTGCAGAGAAGAAATGTATGAGATATCTCAGCAAGATAATTAAACTGACCAAAACTTTGAAGTATTGTCTTGTTACAATAACTTTGGTGAAGGATGTGATCACTTTATATAAATCCTTATGTGCTTTTCACTTATAGTGCACTTAGATATTCAAACTATGAAATTGTTCAGGAATTATTATAAACACTTTTTTACTGCTGTAACCTAATCTACTTTGCGTTATTGGTACAGATTTAGTGTACCAGATTAGGCAACACATAAATATTAATGATGTTGGTAATATGGCATCTCTCCCAAAATGGGAGGATATATTCTAATGACTTTCATGAGAAGGATTCATTTTTTGGAAAGCTTGAACCAATCCATAAATAACAATCTGAGAGGTATTTAGATAATATAACTTGCAAAATCTCAGCATACATAGATTTTTCTCATTCTGAAGCAAAGGTTGAATGGGAGGGGAAGCTCTCTCTCCACTTACAAAATAAATACATTGCTATGAGCTAAAAAGAAAAGATTAGATTTTCAGTTCTAAAAAGGTCAAGCAAACAATTTATGTTAAGTTTTTACACCAGCATCATCAGCTCAAGATGATCACTCAGTCTTTTCAAAGAGACAATAAATTCATGAGATGGATGTATCATCTGTAGGTTGATTTTGGGAAAAGTGCCACTTATCAACAAAACCCCCGAGACTGAAAAATAAAATAAAAAAAAANACCAAAAAAAACACCAAAAAAAAAACCCCCAAAAAACCAAACAAAAAACAAAGAACAAAAAACTAAAAAAACCCCAAAAAAACAACCAACCAACCAAAAAAACCAGACAAAAACCCCAATTAAAAAGAAACAAAAAAGAAAAAAAAAAAAGAAAAAAGAAGAAGAAGAAAAAAAAGTAACTGCCCTGTAGAAAGAAAGATATCATATTACATCAGCATATTATTCAGTTAAAATGAAAAATTCTAAATTATGAAGCCAGTTGCCAAGATTTTTGCAGGGAGGGGGTTAATTTTAAACATATTGGAAAAAAACAGACTGTCACAAAATATCCTGTGAGCTTGCAGCCTGGCACCAGCTCCTGCTGTGCACAGCAGGAATTTCCCCTGCAAACTAGAGCATATACTCACAAGACACTAAAGAGGATCAGAATTCCTCCTGATCCCTCCTTGAGGAAAACATATTACCTCTGGCTTTATCAAGAGGATATAGATTCATCCTGAAATCGGATTGAAAATAACATTTATAAGCAACAAGATAGAAATAGATTCAGTATTAAAGATGCTACTCCTGAGTTTTGCTAGCAAAAAAATTCACCCAAGCAATTTAAGTGAGGACAATCAAAACATTCAAAGTTCTGTAAAGTCTTTCCTTCCTTCCTTCCTTCCTTCCTTCCATCCATCCATCCATCCATCCATCCAAATGCTGAAAAATCTACCATAGATACAATCACACGGGCAAAATACTTCTTTTTCCTCTTAAGAATCAACAAAATCCATACTTGGATTTTCAGCTACCTCAGAGGGAGATAAAGCAGTAGAGAATCCATATCATGGCCAAGGTTGCAGTGAAAAAGTTGATAGATACTATTGAAGATACTGCTGAATTTTGTCAGGCAACAAAACTCACAGATCAGAATGAGAAATGTATGAAAGAGTTTCTTCAGTGAGACCTGTGCTACAAAAATCCCTCTAAGATCAGCTTTTTATTAGTGTTGGGGGTCTTTTCAGTTGCTCTTTCATGCTCATGGTGGTGGTGCTGTATTTCTTGCTGGTTCTAGGTTTTTGTTTATATTATGTGCCTGTGTGATACTTTTTGGAGAAGTACAAAGAAAATCGTTCAGGTTTGGCCAGAACTTTGGTTTTAAACCTCTTTTGTACTGTTTTGTTTGTACCCTCACAACGGGGTAGATTTGGTGTGAAGTGTTTGTGCTCCTCCAGGTTTTCCCCTAGTTTATCACAGCATAACGAAGACACTTCTGAAGTAGGTTGTAGTCAGGATGTCCTGCTAAAGCTACGAAGCTACGAAGAAATCGCCCAAGAAAGGCTTATCTTGTCAGAGGAAGCTCTTTGTTTTGATTTATATAATGGGTGCTATTAATTATCGGGTCATTTCAGACAAGGCTCTCACATACCTCAATATTCAGCAGCGTAAGCTGCTTGGATAACAGTGTTGCTGTTTTCCACCTGCTACTACTGGACATCTGGAAGCCAAATCTAAACCTACAGTAATAATTGAATGCCTTTGTGTCAAGTCTGTGTGCTCCTTTTTCAGGGATGTCCACCACAAAAAAGGGTCTATCTAGGTCTATCTAGGGACAACAGGGACAGCAAAGTGTTTTCAAATTTTTGGCCTACTGTATTCTTTACCACAATTGTGGGATCACCCAAAGACATGAACATGTTTTACTTTTTCTCCTGAATGGAAAGGAGACCAATCACCAAGGAGAATCAGGACCTAGTTATCCTAGTTAGCACGGATTGTTGGACCTTTCAATTCACTAGCTGAAAAGATTAGGTCTGACAATTAATCAGCAGTGATTATTTCTGTTTAATATACTTGAATATTTGGGTTTTTTTCTGTTCAAAACACTTGAAAAGAAAATTAAAAACTCCCATTGCTGGTTGCATGTGAGACATGATAATTGAACAGCTCAGAAAAAAGCCACAAACCATGACCCTATATTCACTTTGTCCCATGGATGAAGGTACTTGGACCTAACATTTTGATTCAGGCCCCATCTTTACTTTAAAGCTTCACTTGACTGCTTTAAACAGAAGACTGATTGCCTAGATGGATTTTCAGTGCTCCACAGCAGCAGTCTATTAACCTATTTAGATGGTATCTAAGGTAGTAATGAGATTAGAAACGAGAAAGGAAACTGGGAGGGAGGAAAGTCAAGAAATTCAAAAGCCTTCAAAAAAGGGTAAAATTTTGGTGCTTTTTGGTGAAAGCACCAGAAATAAGGGTCAAATTGTCCTTTTTTGGAAGGGAGTGTGTCCAGTTGATACGAAGTAATCCTTTAAAGACAGTCATGTACTAGCTCTAATTCTGAAAGCGGCTAATGCCAAGATAACACAGAATTATTAGAAGATGTTAGGCATTTCTCCCCAGTGACAAACCAGCTTTGGCTCTCGGGAGCACTCTGTGATAAAACTAGTTTTTCTGGATTACAAATCTATACTTTCCAAACTTTCACTAAGGACATTAACTGCAAACCTGCTTCAGCAATTAATTTTTCATCAAACTCCCAATTTTAACAGGCACTGCCCTAGGGCAGAACCACCGTTCTGGACTTCAGACAATCAAGCGCTACTTTCTCCAAGGATACGTTTTGTTTCCGAGCTATGTTGTCTTTGGATCCAGGTTTTACACCTTTAAAGCATTAGTGAATTTTTATAAATTCCTAATTTTTCTGTATTGCCCAAGAAAAGTTGTCATCTTCACAACGGTAGGATCTGTTTCTCCCTCTTTGTATTGGACCCATCTTTGTGAGATCTTGGTGTTGTTTGTAAGCAAATGAGATGTTATTGTAAATCAGATTTGCAAAACTTGTAGTTGCTAATTTTCAGGGAATCTCTTCAGGTCAGCAGTTTGGGACCTTACTGGAAGCTGGGGATCAGAGGCTTTCCACAATAGGTCATTGTAGCTATATTTTGTCACTGCTTTGCTTAAAACAAAGGCTAACCATTCTACAGCCCTGCAGCAGGAGGCAATTTGTTTTTCATGGAAAACCACAGCCTATTTGCAGTTGTGAGCACAAGCTATTGCCCATTATAGCCATTCTTAGAGAAGATTGCATGTGTACACACATGGAAAATTCTTCTGATTCACTTGGGCTATACAAATCAGGGAATGGCCATACTGAGATCGAATTCAACCTTGTTTAAAAATCTGTCACTCAGCAAAAAGTCCAGCAAGTGTTATGCTGTAAAAATAGTTTTAAGATGCTCTTAAAGAACAAAGGTATCCTAAAAACTAATACCTAAAAGTAGGTATCAACTACGGACAAATGAAAAGTTTGAAAACTGGAAACAATTCAAGGAGTAACACGAAACTTAACACTCCAAAAAGCTTTTTGTTGTTGTCAAAAGTACAAGCTTCTAATAAGAGGTAAATGATTTAAGGGAGGCCCTGGGACAGTATTATGAGCTTTGTTTATTTTGCCATGATTGAAATACAGACTTTGAGATATATAAAAGAGCAGGTTACACAATTAGATTTGTAAAGCTTCACCGAATTGGCACATGTGTGGCAGGAACTGTTTCTGACCATAGAAGGAGATATGTATACACATAAAAGTCTAAAGTAAGCATGGCATTCAAGTAAAACTTCTTGATGAGGCAGGAGAAACAAAATTTTCAAGGTGTGAGAAATAGTCGCCTCAGTTATCTGATGAAGACTCATAAGAAAAGTAATCTTGTTACCTAGGAAAAGAAAGGTTTAACAAGTAGTTGTTTGAACTATGTAAATGGTACTGAATTATTTAATTTGCTATTTTAACTTTTGTATCAGTCATTGACACCAATATATTATAAGCCTAAATTCTTTCCTAAAGAAAATATCTTTCAGTTCTTGTCAGGAAAAAACGCTGCTTGGGAAATTTGATTCCTTTCAAGGCAGATAATTTGGGGAGTTAAAGAGATGTTAACAGTCTTGTCAGATGTCCATGAAAAAAATGTAGATATTTAAGGGAACAACTATGTTCTCTACACACTGTAGAAAATGACATCCTGTGTAAAAATCTCTATTTGTCAATCTCCCCATCCCCCTTCCCTTTTTTCCCCCCCTCACAAAAGAGTGTGAAGATCCCCGGATAGTGACTTGAGGTATACTGACAATCAGCTTGATTTTTGTGTTACACCTCCCACGGTGGTAGAGGCACATCCCTACAGGTACAGAAAAACACGGCTTTAGAAGGAATTTCTCATTTAATTTCTCAGGACTGTTGAAACATCTGGAAAAAACCAACATTGCTAGTTAGGTACTACTAAAATTTTCTATTAAAAGAAGACAAACCAACCCTGAAATCACACTTTCAAGCCCAAAGAAAAGCGAGAACTTTCTGTTCTGCTTCCATTCTGGAAACTAGAGTACAAGTAGTGTGAAAATAACCACAGATGTTTTCTGTTGGTAAGACACTGGGAAAGTATTTTGAGAATCTCCTCTTCATCTTTACTTTACTTGAGAAACTGAAATCAAAAGGAGGAATTCTTTCTGCAGTGAACATGCACATTTTCTCCCTCAATTCAAAAACCTTTTCCAGCCATTGGAATGCATTTCTGGCGGGCACTCAGGAGCACAGGAAATTTGAAAGGAGCTGTGAATAGCTGTTAACAGTTGCATTCAGAAGAGAGAAGATAGTGGAAGCTAGAAAAGCTAGAGCAGCAATTTGTTCCTTACATAGTAGGCAAAACTCAGATTTTTGGGTTTCTACGTAGCTTTCTAAAATAATCTTTTTGTAAACCTAAATTTTCCCTATTTCGTTGTTTTAACCACACAGACCTTTGAGTTAGCATTTCCCCCCTCAATTAATTAGACAGTTGTCCTGTAGTATGAGGTTTCTCCAAGAGGCCTTTTTGGTATGTTTGATGTCCTAGTTGTGATGTTGATACCAGCACCCTACTGCAACCTAGCAGCTTAGGGTCCTGCTTGGTGAGAAAATGCACACTATATATCTGCTATCTCAACCCCCAAAGCTAATTTACTTACCAGTCATCTTGAAATACGTGCTGTGCTATGCAGAGTCCTACAAACACACTTGTACGGAAAGGAACCAATTCCTTTTTACCATGGATAACAGCATCACAGTCTCTGCTAAGCACAGAGAAAACTGTGTGTTTATTTTAAAATGAGCCTATAGGTAAATAGAATAGAATATTCCAGTAGAATAAAGACTTCTTTTGAAAATTTCCATTATGTTTTTCATAATGTTTATATGTTTTAACTGTGACTATGTCCATCAGTATCAGTAGCAGCCACAGAAGCGTTAAGACATTAAACCCTCTGTAAAAAAACCACAAACCAAACCACTCCCCAAGGTACAAATTCTTCATTTTTGCAGCAAAGTTTAACAACTTTAAAAACTTTTTTGAAAAGTTCTGTTAAAAACAGTGCTACTCTCTTAAATCCTACCTTCACACATGTGTTTTTGTGTTTGATCAGCTCAAAGTTATAAAGAGTGAATTTCTTTCAACTGTATTGAAAAAAATAAAGGAATAAGTATTTTAAAATAGAGAAATATTGCAGATGTCTGTTGTACAAGGATTAGATTTCTTTTGGATATTTTTTATCCTGTTCTGGACCACAGGGCAGGACGATAAAATAACCTCTTGATGTCTTGCCTTCCCTTTTTCATAGCTCTGTAATTGCTTGATATTCTTTCAGCAGAATCTGAGAAACAGGGTTGTCCTTCAGTGTTGCATTTTCCTCATGTTATTGCTTAATGCAGATTGAAGTCAGGGTGACAGGAGGAAATGGTTCTGTTACAGTATGTTTAGTAAAAATTCACCTCTCTGCTGTGGTCGGGGAGCTGTATTAATTTATTGCCAGCAACACTTTGGCAAGGATACAGAGAAAACTTGAGTCTTTTTCAAGTAAGAGTGCAACTTAAAAAAAAAAAAAAAATTAAGTGAAGAAATTTTAGATGTCACCAAAGTTTTATAGTACGATCATAAAAGCTGTTTCTCTCACCCATTAGTGGCTTTTGCCTATCAAGACCAAGTCTCTTCTAGTACAAAAATTATCTTCTTCAGGCGCAGCATGTGTATTTCATTTCCTAAATGACTTTTCCCCTTTTAAAAATATTTTCTTCAAGGGATTGGAAAATAGGTTCTTTGAAAACAGCAAGCTCTAGCTGGCTTCCAGCATGCAAAACTTCTAATAGCTTCAAGCAGAGGTTGGTGAATATATAGCAAGGCTACACATTTGTCATAACTGGTAGTTGTCCTTTGTTTTAAATTTTCTAAAGTGAGAAAACTTACTGTCTGCAAAAATACTTTGCTACAAGAACAATTCCAGAAAATCCGAGATATTTTGTTGTAAATGTCTTAAAATAAGACAAACAATCTTAATTAAGGACTAGAAACATGCAGAGTGTTATGGAGGTCAAATAAAATTTTAGAAATTAGATAGAGATGGAGAGCTCCGTTTTTTAATAACTAGTTGAAGAGTACAGAAATCTTTTCATAGTTAGCAAAAGACAAAGGAGAGGCAAAAGTCACTAAGGTAATTAGTGTGAATTATTCAGCCAAGTTGCCACAATTCCTATGGCAGAAAGTTGCTCCAGTGCATAATCTGTAATTATAGGGTGGCACAGGAACTTACTGTCTGTGAGACCAAGGAGAGGTAGCTTGGTTACACCTTTGAATATATATTTGCTCCATTACTACCCTAGGGAGAATCCAAAATTTGTGTCCTTGTGAAACTGTTCATTTCTGTGGATGCCTTCTGCTGGGCTCTTAATTTTAAAAACTTAAAAATACACTATAAGAAAAAAAAAAAAGGGGGTAAATATTTTCTAATCTTCCCTAGTACACGGAGTGGAAAAGCCCTTACCAGACACCAGTCCCAGCTTCATTGTGTCAGAGAACAGAAGCAGAGCACAGATGAATCCATGACAAAAAAGGGATTCAGCAGAGGCAAGAAGAACAAGTCTAAATCGCAGCATAGGTGAGAAAGGTGGAGGAATTCCTCAAAAGTTGCATATGTGAGAAAAAATTTAGCAAAAGTTCATGTAAACAAAATTTAATCAACTAGAAAAGCAGAGAAATCTTTCCCCTTCAGTTGCTGAAAAAATAAGTCAAGAGCACTAACAGAGCTGTAAAGAGGATCTTGACCTTTCTAGCCTAGTAGGGAGGCTCTTTACTCATCATCTTTCTCTACACTTTCAAAAGCAAGGAAGAAATAAGAGGGCATTCTGTTGTCAAGTTCCTCTAGCCGTTGCTTACCAACGTCTGTTTTCAAGAACAACTCGCTGTGAGAACTTGAAGCAGCTTTCCAAGTTGTGTCCTGTAAGGTTTGAATGCTGCTGCATCTACTTCCCTGCCTAGCAAGTTAGTCAATAAGCAATTATCACCTGTCTACCTCCCACTCCCAGAATGGATATTTCCACTACAGCTCACCTGAGTGAACATATGTCACAGCAGATACAGGCTGGCAGTGTTTCTGGCACATACTGCCCCAGTATTGCACACATTTTGGAGCAGGTGTCAGAGGCAGATGTATTTTCACTGATATTCGTGGGATGAAGATTTATTTATTCCTACACAGACGTAATTGTGCCGGAAACATTTTGGAAAGCCAGCAAGTAGTGCAGAAAGATTTTTGTGAATGAAAACACATATCTGTAACACATTCAAGGAAATATGTAATTAAAAACTGCAGCAATGAGTTGAATGATTTCTCATATTCGAAAGAATCCTAGTTATATTAAGTCTAGGATGTCTAATCACGTTGAGTCATTCAGTAGCAGGCAACTTTAATCCAATTCCTTCTATTCCAAACAGGAGCCCTGGCCATTACTTGGGCATAGAACTGAAAGCTGGAACAAACAAAGTCTTTAGTCAGAGCTTCATGAAATCACAGGATCTCTAAAGGTAGGCTTTAAGGATCTGCCAAATCAATACAAAACAGAATGCCTTGTGTGCTAACCTTGCCTTGTATGCAGATGGTGCCTGCCTCAAGGAAATTTGCACCTGTAAAGTTTAAATTTGAACAAATCATCAGGTGAATGTCAGGCAGGTGGCCAAGGCTCTTTAAGCCTAACACAAGTAATCAAGGTTTTGTCGGCATTGTAAATTACACATAAATTGCCATGTCAAAGGGCCTAGCCCTTTGGGAGAAATAGTTTGACAATATGGATTTATGCACTCATTTTGCAATACAAGGTCAAAACACAATGTCAAGGCTATAGAGAATAAAGGACTAGAAGCCATACCTCCATTACATTAAAGAAAATTTCAAATGGGGTTTAATAAGCAGTCAATTCCACTACTGTTGAAATTAGTGGTGGCCCCTTGGGTAACCACTGCTTGTGATTTGAGTACACCATCATCTGCAGCTACTTGGGATGGATCTCACAGGGCTTGTGCAGTTTACTGAGTGCACAACAGAACGGCTGTACTGCAGTTCTTGGGAAAAAAAGGCATCTTCTTTTTCTCATGTGCAAAAAACTGTGAGAAATATGTAATGATTTGTTAGGCAACTTGGGGAAATGGAACTTTAAAGGCCACATATAAGTGGGTGATAACTAAAATTTAACTCTGGGATACCAACATTCCATGGATGCTTATGCATATAAACACACACATAAACACACATGCACATATATTTATATGCAAAAAATAAATATGCTTTTTTTTTTTGCATATAAAGCAAAAAGGGAAATCTGCAGAAATGGAGGAGCAACGTGCTTTCCAAGTTGTACTAGGAACTATCTTAAAGTCATGGACTCTCCTGCAACACTTGCGCAGTTTTTTCAATACTTTATTTTTTACTAGCTTCAGCTTCTTGACGTTAAATTGAGCTGGCACTGTTGCAGGCCATTTTAAATTGATACTTGCAGAACAGCAAGAAGTGTGAAGCTGCCAATGAAGAGTCAATGAGGAGCCAGTGATAGCAGTTATCAGCTTCTCCACACAAATGTCCTGAGTTTTCCGACTGTGTGAGCCTTTCCAAGTTTGATTAAAAAGGGATTAATTTTCTTTTATACACACACACACGCACACGCACACACACATATATGTATATACATATATATGAATCGGTTTATGTGGGGTTGCAAGTTATAACCCTTCAGGCAGATTAACATTTGAATGTACCCCCTTTTCCCAGAGTGAGCTGTGATTACAGGCAGCAGGGCAAATTTTTGATCATATGTACTCATACAATTTTACAAGCAGTTTGCATTATTCCACTGTTCAGCCAGAACTGGGAGAGGCTGGTTATGACATTATACCTGTCATGCTGAAAATACAGGAGGTTCCTGATGTCTGAGTAAGGCACAGTTTTTCTAATTCAATTGCTATTTGTCACTATTGATGTGATGCAGGGCTTTCTAGATTAGGGAGGGGAGGTCATACTATTTAATATGGAATACATGAGCTGCTCCCATCCAGTGAGCTGTTCCTTGTCAGTGGCTGGTCACCTTCTCACTCCTTCAGAGAGAAAACGCACTGAATTACAAAACAAAGTGTTTTTTATTTCTTTGGTCTGTGACTTGAAATGGCTCATTTGATATTAGATTGGGTGTTTCTTGGTCAAAAGCAGAGGAAGTGGGAAAGGGATTTGGAAAAGAAGGAGTGGGAACTATGACCTCTGTTGCTGTCAGTTTACCCCATTCACCAGTCCCAGTAAAATCAGCCTTGGGAATAGAATTAGCTAAACATGTAAAGACAAAATGTTGAATTAAAAACAAGGGTCAGAAACACACAATCTCTCTCATCTGCACTGTGATGAGAGTACACATTTGTTAAGACCTCCATGTGAATAGGCTGGTACAAGGACTGCCCAGCAGGCCAACAGCATGTTTTTATTATGGGTTGTATCTGTCAAGATGTATTGCTATTTCGCTTCAGACTGGTTAGACAACGTAAGAGGGTGATGTGCTGAGGTTGCTGGAACTACATGCATTAAGTTCTCAGTTCTGTGAACTGGAATTTATTAAACTCTGTTTTTCTCTGTGCGTTTTCTGTATTCTTCAGGAAGAAGGGTTCCATGAATGTATCAAACATAACCAGTAACTTACAGATCCTGTAAATCTATTTCTTCTTTTACCCCCTTACTTTAAGCTGGTTTCATATCCTGGTGAACTGAATATAAAAAAAAGTTTCACTGATGGGATAAATCACGTGCTGTGTTTCTTGGGATTGTCCTCTACAGGGCCAGGATTTCAACTTTGATGACGCTTATGGGCTCCTCCCAGCTCAGGATGGTCTGTGATTCTACCCTATGCTATGAAATCACCCTCTGCCTCTCTGCTTTATTTCCCTTTCCACTCTCATCTGAGCAGCCCACTTGTGCTGGTATGTGTTAGATCCAGAAATCCTTTTATAAACTAATTGTTTTCTCAGAAAGCTGCTAACATATTTTGCTGGAACTCTTTCGCCTGAGTTAATTATAAGCCACAGAGAGGAACTGCTTACTGGCAGAGTTGGTACAACGTAAAGGAACGTATTCACCTGGGAGCAGAGAAGGAACTAGGACTTTCAAGGAATTTTCATATAGCTTGCTCTGCTTTTCTACCAAGGAGTCTCCAGGTTGAAGTTTGCCTCTCCTCATCACTTGCTTTGGACCTGAACACATAAGGCAAAAAGGAACAACAAACCTTCTCCCTTTTGATGAAATTGAGCTCAGTTCACCCTGTCTCATGGAGTCATGCCTTAAAACACTACATTCAGGCTTGGACTACATGCCATCATAGAGAACTAAGGCCTGTATACACCTGTATGTGCTACTCAGACCTTTGTCTGAAGGCAGAAACTGCTATTGTTCACTTCCAGAACTGCTTATTAAAGACATTGGGAAAATTGGGATTTGACTCCCAAAATATCTTATACCAGCAAACTGCTGTCTGTATGGACCAGACACAAACAGGGAAATAGGAGCTCCTAAGAGATGCCTTGTATACACTGGTCTACAAGTGTAGAAATAATTTAGAGCAATGCAAAAGTCTGATGTGTTCACTGATTGACAGCTGTGTTCACAGCTGATGGTCACTGCAGAGGACCAGTACAGCACAGTAGGTGCTTCTCACTGTATTGGAACTTATTCAAGACACTGTCATCCACACTTTGCCAACTCTTACCAATATTTATAGTCAGCATTCACTGTTAAAAATATAAGATTTTAAATACCTATGTACAATCACTTCATAGAAGACAGAAAGATCTTTGAGATTCCTGGAGCTTTTCTGAAGACCCTTAAGTGTCTTAAAATCTGCTCAGTATCAGTACAGTCATTAGCTCTCTGGTCATCAGTCCAAAAATCTTGTGCTTGGTTGTCTGACAGTGAGACTTCAGTTTCCCAAGTGCTAAGCTAATTTTTCTTTTCCAGGGTCCTGTTTACCAACAGGTATGGCTGTGTGGGACTCCTCCCTTCTGCTGCAGGTCTCCACTCCTGCTGATCTCTGCCACGTGTGGATTTCGGCAGACAGAAATTAACGTTGCAAAAGGAATGGGGTGTTTTTCCTTTTATGCTTTATCACCCCAAACCTTCTGTGTCTGGAAAAATGCATGTACCAGTGCCAAAAGAAAAGAACGGCAGATGGACATGTCCAGGGCAGAGAGAAAGCTAAAATGACTGAATGAGGTCTAGTAGTTTTGTTTTTTTTCCTGACGGATTTTATCCCAGCTTCTTCTGCCTCCTACCGGGGGCCTCTGTAGTCCTCCAAGAGATTAAAAAACTTGAATCAGTCATAAAGTGTCTTTTCATCTTAAAAAAAACCAAACAAACTCATTTTGGTGCTCCTCCATTACTTGTTTGTAATACAGACCTCAAATCTCTGAAATACAGTCTTCCAGTTAGCCTTATTAGATTGAATGAAAAACTATTTAAAGCACTAACTACCTCCTAATCAATGACAGTTAGAAAACAACTTATCTTCTCCCAATTTTGTTTGGCACCCATTGCTTGTGGATACACAAGCCTAAATCATTAAGTGCTGCTTAAATCCCTTTTTTCTTCTCCAGTGCTGAGAAACAGAGGTTTTAATTGTTCTGTTTTTCACTATGTGTATATTTACTCAGTTTGTTTGGTCTTGGTATCCTGCATGTTTTGTAATTATTGCAGAGGCAAGAATCTGACTGAGGTATCCTTTATTAGTTTATTAGTTTCTGTATTTTTGCAGGTCAAGGTTGTGCTAGCCTTCACACAACTACCACAAACAGGCTGTGAGTAATTATGAGTAGAACACAAGGAGAGGGCTACTCGCCTCCAAACAAATGAGATGCAGGAGCCTCTTTTTCAATAGCACTGGAGGAGTTTGATCAGCTGGTGAAAAACACTGTCTGACTGGTGCCTGCAGTAGTAGGAAAGTTAGTTCAAAAGATCCTGAAGTTAAAAGGGCCTTTCTAAAAGATACTTTCACCACAGTGACTGTCTAGAAAATGCTGTTTCAGTAATACCTCTTATTTTTAGGGTATTTTTGTTATACCCATTGTATAGCACTTCATATGACTTTTTGGATCTGTGTTAGAAACCTGTGTCCTAGTATACTGATCCTAGTATAAACATTTACCTGTTGTTGGAAATAGTTGAAAACATAACAAAATATTTCCATCAAAATTATTCCCTGTGTCTCTGATTTCAAGCATTCTGAGAAATCACTACCAGTCCTACTGATGAGTTCATTGTACTAGGATCTCTTCCACCTCAGACATTCTTCTATAAACCTGTCATATAATTATTAAAGCTGTGCTAAAGTTTAGGTTTATTAAAACTTCCCTTCCAAATCAAAATGATGAATTTGGGTCTTAATGGGATAGTTCATTTAAACAAATTAAACATGATTTAAACAGTTTTTAAAAAATCATTACATTCTACTAGGTTAATTATTTTAAAGTTATTGTTTAATCTGTATGGATTGCCCAGACAAAACAAAGGTCCTTCATCCTTTCTTACAATTCATCTTCTGCTGTGATAAACTGCTTTGTCTCCACTTGTAATTGCCTTCTGTAATTGCCATTGCCCCCTCTTGTAATATTTGCTTGACAGGCTGAAAGCTAATTTATATTTAATGATTGTAGCACCTTTAATATTTGCTGTTGTCAACAATGCAAAGCTCAACTGTGTAAAACTGTACTGGTAATGGATAATGCTGTCTCTGTTGTGCTGCCTGTAGTGAATTGGTGGGATGCCTTTCATCTGCAAAGGCTGGCAAGGTCTTCAAGTGTGTCTTCCATTTGAAGACTATGGCACACAAGACTTGATGGTGGGTCTGTGTGATCACAGGAATAATTAACTTATCTGTCTGGGCTGCTAGAACCAGTGTCAGTAATCATCCCTGAACCAAAGCACCTGCCAAACCCAGACCTGGTTCTTATGTAGGTGACTGGTGAGACTTCTGGAACAGGGTGCCACATCCACCCTATGTACTATTCACAGAGCTTCCCAGACCCTCAGGCTCTCCATGGCATGAGGATATATATCTTGTGTCTTTTGGCTGTGTGAAGATTTATAAGTTGTGGGGTCAGCAAACTTGATGTCTTGTCCCTGCAGTATAGAGGTTCTTTTGCCAAGAGCCTGTACTCTGTTCCAGCTAAATATTTGATTCTGATAACTAGCCCCATGAGTCATGTGTAGAGGAGATGCCTGACTGTTTCTGGGTGAATTGCCTTATCAATATTAATGTGTGCTAATAATGTTCATAAAATTAAAACTTCTCCTTATCCACTTTCAGTGCTCCATTCTTAATCTTGTTCTTTGTATTTCTCTCCTAGTAAGTAAAAACCTTGTATTCTATATAAATGAAAACCATTAACAACCCATCAGACTGGCACAGTTAAGCTATTTCTCTTCCTTTCAGGGCTCTTCCTGAGGTCTTTACAACTGCAGTATTATAATGGTGTGTTTCGAAGCTGAACTTTCATTCAGTGTAATTTCTTTTGGCTCTTTTCATAGTATAGAGAATGAAATAAATTACAGAGAGAAGCACTACAAAATGAGCTTAACTCTGATGGCACAAGATCTGCACTGACCACAGACTTTTCATTATTACCCTAGACTGAGCTTTATTGCCCTTGTTTGAGGTAAATTCTTATGTGTCACTTTGAAACTAGAAATTATCTTAACTCTTATGGGCTCCAAGCATAAGAAATTCACTTGAACTCTTTTTAATACTTATGAGGTCATTCCAGTGTGATCTAAATTTAATGTATAATCAGTAGCATGGCACTGAGTTGAGAAGTCACTTAGCGATTTTTTCTGTGTTTATCTGAAAGTTACTTCTCTTGCAGGAGATCATGTTCATATTTACACTTCCTCTGCTTGAAGTTTGTAGTATGGACCAAAACTCTTTTTCCTCATGGCTCTATTTTCCATTGTAAAGTTATGATAAGAATTTTGAAAAAGCTCAAAAATATTGTGCAAAAAGGGGTGGAAGAGGTGGCTGGCAGCACATGAATGAGAAACAATTTTTAAAAATTCTCAAGGGAAATTTTTTCTTTAAGTTACCTTGGTTGCACCTTTATTGTAATTAACTCTTTCTTCTGGCTCCTGTGCCCTTCAAGAAGTATCTCCTGAGTCAGCAGAACATTAAAACTACCTGGCATTTCTGCTGCCAGCTGAAGGTCCTGCTGGCAAACATACTTCAGAGGCCCTTTATAGTCTGCTTGTTCCTCAACATAGGTGGTGGGAGCAGGCAGTGGGCAATCTAAGGGCATTTGTTATCCTGGCAGGCAATCCTTGGTCATGAGTCAGAATCCCAAAGTCCCTCCCAGCCTTCTCTCTTTAACCATGCAGTCAGAATGGTGATATGAGGTCAGATTACACCTTCTTCCCTGTAAAGACAGGAGAGGGCACCTGGCACTGCAGGCCAAATTTGTTTTCTGATGTCACAGTTTTTCCTCACTCGCTGGCCTGACTCATGACAGCCTCATGAGTTCTCACTGATCTTTTGTTTATTTTTTTGTTTGTTTGTTTGTTTAATTATTTGGTGCCTCTTTTCCTATATTTAATCCAATTCAAATTAATTCCCCTTAAATCAGGGGCTCTGAAAAGGTCAGTCCTATTTTCTTATTTTCTTTTTCTGTTGGCTTGTGACAATTATTTCCAAGCATGAGATGGTTAAGGAATGCCTACAAGGCATGTGGGCTACAAAAACAAACAAACAAACAAACAACAAGAACAGCAACAAAAACAACTATTGTGTTGTTTATTGGTGAACTATCTAGTTTATTAGCACCAGGTCATGAATTTAAAACAAAACCTTTGGATTAGTAGACAGAGACAGCTTCTTCTCTCTGTCTTTTCTATCTGTAGCTAGTATGCCTACATCCAGAAAAATTACTGTCTGTAGCCTAGTAATAGATATGGGAAGCTCTTTGAACTGCATATTGTATATGAATGGCTCTACAGTGGGACTGCTGGGATGAGGCAGTCAAGCCAAAGGATTACTTTGTGTAACATATTCTTGCACATACCTGCACTCTGTAAAATAGACTGCTGAAACAGATCTGTTTCTGAGGCTCCATGTGGCACACAGGAATAAAGGAAAAAGCAGGTATTTGTATTCATGTCTCCATAGTAGCAGTATAGTTGAAGGCAGAAGAACCTCAGAATTCAGTGCTTCAAGTGATAGGAAGTAGGTGTCCCTGTAATTTGGACAATAGATGGCACCCTTTGTTTCTTGCTAAAAAACACCATCTCTTGCAGTGGTTTCATAAAGCAGCAAGTCTGGAGGGGGAGGGTGACAACAGTGTGTGTGCTGGTTCCCAGCTCAGAACAGGAACCTTTCTTTGTTTTCTTTATTGTGCCACAACGGAAAGCAGCAAGAGCTATAAATCTGTGTTGATCCACAGTGTGCTGCTCTGGTTTCACAGGGTAGAGAGTCGCTTCATCCTCTCAGACACATTACACAAATGGGCTGCTGTGCTATGGCAGCCAGACCCAGTTTGTTACCTGGCTGCTTACAAACCTGAGTTTGTGTGGCCAGGTTTTGGTAGTGTGGGGTGGGGGGGCTACAGGGGTGGCTTTTGTGAGAGGCTGCTGGAAGCTTCCTCTGTGTCTGGCAGAGCAAGGCCCTGGCAACTCCAAAGATGGATGTGCTGCTGGCCAAGGCTGAGCCAATTAGAAATGGTGGTAACGCCTCTGGAATAACAGATTTAAGAGAAAAAAAAAAAAAAAAAAAAGGCTATTGCACTGATGTAATTGTGGCCAGAAAAGTGCAGAATGAGAACATGTGAGAGGAATAATTCTGCAGATATCAAGGTCACTGGAGAAAGAGGGACAGGAGATGCTGCAAGCACTGGAGCTGAGATTCCTCTGCAGCCTGTGGTGCAGACCACGGTGAAGCAGTTGTGGCCCTGCAGTGCATGGAGGTCCATAGGGATGCAGAGATCCACCTGTAGCTGTTGGAGGAGCCCCAGGCTGGAGCAGCTGGATGCCTGAGAGGAGGCTGTGATGCCATGGGAGACCTGTGCTGAAGGAGGCTCCTGGCAGGGACCTGCAGACTAATGGAAAGAAGAGTCTAGACTGGAGCAGGTTTCCTGATAGAACTTGTAAACCTATGGGGGACACACACAAAATAAGCCGCTCCTTGAAGGACTTCACCCATGGAAGAGTAACCCAGCTAGGAGCAATTTGTGGAGGACTGTTGCCCATGGGATGGACTCATATTGGAAAAGTTTGTGGAGAACTCTCTCCTGTGGTAGGGTCCCCACACTGGAACAGGGGATGGAATACTCTCCCTGAGCAGTGGGAGAAACAGCTTTGATGAACTGACTGTAATCCCTGTTTCCTGTTTCCTTGTGCTGCCAGGGTGGAGGAGGTAGAGCTGGAAAGGAGGATGGGTAGGGGAAAGGTGTTTTTAAGATTTATTTTACTTCTTATTATCCTGCTCTGAATTTGTTACTAATAAGTTCAACTAATATCCCCAGTTAATACCTGTTTTGCCCATTATGGTATTGGTGAGTGATCTCTCCCAGTCCTCGTCTCAACTCAGGAACGTTTATTATATTTTCTCTCCCCTGTTCATTTACAAAGGGGAGTGATAGAGAAGCTTTGGTGTGTGCCTGGAATCCAGCCAGGATTGACCCACTACAGCTGCCTAGGCAGGGTGTTGCATTTGGTAGACCAGTGGTCTATTTTCTCCTGAGCTCCTGGCTGGCAAAGGTGACTATAAATGGAATTGAGTTTGCCTATATTTCGCCTCCTTCTTCCAGGTTTAATTCTCCCTGGAAAGCTATGAGTTTCGTCCCTTGATAATGCCCTGTTACACCTTGATGAAGATATGCATCCCTAAAAAGAGCTTGTGCTACTTCACTGTTTTTGTCAGGGTGGAGGGATAGCTGTGGTTGGCTCCCTCTAATGACACATCTAATGAGGCTGTCTCCTAAGCCTGGCCCCTACCAAAGCCTCCTGTTCTCAACAATTACTGATCAATCAAACGTAACACACATCTAATTTCTGTTCATTCACACCAGTGGGCTCCTGGTGGGCTCTTGTGTCTTTAATTTGTTGCACAATTAAATGTAATGATAGAGATCAATAGATAACATGACCATTATTTAGTTCAGAAAATGTTTCTTAAATGAGGCGATTCAGTTCAAATCAGGTACAAGTGTAAGGAGCTCTAAAAGGAATCTGTGGTTGAGTAAAACTGTGCTTCCACTTACAAATATGTGCATCATTCATACAGAGGGCTGATTATCATATGTTAATTCTAATGTAAGTTCTGACATGTTTTCATCCTGGGAATCTTTATAACTTTGTTAATAACCTCCTGAGAGGATCTCAATTAGTCACAGCCTTGTTGTCTACTTTGTGTCCTGTACAGCTCTGGATTTTAAGTGTTACGTTTCTTCCTCACAGTGCCTGCATAATCCTTCATGAACTGTTAGACATTCTTCCTGTTATGATTTGAATGTCCTTGCACATTTACTGGAGGTTGACTTACCTCTGGACAGACAGTCTTAATGAGTTGCAATTATTTTTAAGACATTTATGGAATTTTTGGGACAGATATACAGATGTCTTATGGTTCTTTGAGAGCTGCTTATTACCAGATCACTTGGGAGCTGCAATTTTGAGGACTTCTGTATTAAGTCAACAGAGTCTCCAATGAAGTCTGATGCATGACTGAGAGACAGCACATCAAAAGAGGGGATGCAAAAATACTCAGGGAGCCTGAAGTTAAAGCTTGAGCAAAAATAGGTTGGAGTTTGAGTTGAAGTTAAAGTTTATTGAAGTTTAAGCTGAAGTCAGGGTAAAAAGGGGTTGAAGCCATTGAAGTCATGGAAGACAGGGTAAGGGTTTGTTTTCAGAAGAGTTGTGCAATCTCAGAAAAAAAATACAAGGTGAACCACAAGCCAAGCCTGCTGAAACACCTGTGTGATGACAGAGGTAAATCTGCACAAAAAGTCTCACAGCACAGGTAGGACAGCAAAATAGTGTGACTCAGAGCCCAGAATTATGAACATTCCCTGAGACTCAACTCATCATACTAATGCTCTAGGTACATTTCAGAACAGTCATCTCTGGGCTGTAGCTTTGTCAGGAGTTATAAATTGGATCTTTCTTTGGTGCGTACAGAGATTGCATCAGAAAGGACTGGCCTCTTAATACTGAAAGGTCACAGATATAAGAATCTGACCTGCTGAAGTGATTTCTAATTTGACTTACAGATTCTGCAGTATTATTACATTTACTCAGCAGCTCTGACAGCTCAAGACTGAAAGCCATGTGGATAATATGAAAACAAAGCAACAAGCAAAATGTTTTATTTTTGCTGAACAGTTTTATTCAGTACATGATAAATTACTGTAGCATGTTCTATTCTTTCTTCAGCCAGATTTTTTGTAAGTCTTTGCATGGATTTTACTTTGTTGTATATTTATGGGAAATATGTTCCTAAAAAGCTGTTACTTGTCAAGTGTTTCCTTCTAGTAGATGTTTTGATTACAGCTATGCAAGAACCACTCTTTTCTCAGTCTTTTAGGTCTGAAGGTCTGGTGTGAAGGTGCCTTGTCTACATGAAATGCTGTTCCCACTTCTACTTCATGCTAGGTCTTGGCTTCAGCCTGTGTTACTCAGACACTGACCTTAATGCTTACAGTTTTCTACTGACCTTAATTTAATTGCATGTTGTTGTCCTTAGAATGAACAATGAAGATAGGCCAGAAAAATAAGCACAGATACACTTATATGGCAATTATTCATACAGCAGATTATGTTGCTAATATCTTTGTTGCCTTTACTTTGTGAGTTTTCTATAAAGAAGAAATTGAGTTAAGTAGGCAAGTTTTGCTACAGCTAAAGCACAAGTGGAAAAAGATATCATCCCTTGGTTATTTGTTTATAGTCAATTCTCATTTAGGTCAGTTAGATTATCTGAGTGGTGGATTTGTCAGTTTCATGGGTAGGGGATCTGCTATCCTAGGATAGTACACTGATTCATAACCGGGCTGTTTTGATTTCAGAGTGAATTCATCAGTGGAAGCCATACAGCTGCTGTCTCTGGAGCAGCTGGCTTCAAACTACAACAGCTTGGGCAGATTTGCAAGCTATTTCCAAGACTTGGATGTCAGGGAGTCCAGTGCTGGCTCCTTCTCTATTTCACAACTGTTCCAGTTTATGAGACTCATGAACTCCAACAGCCAAAATGGACTCGGCCTCTTTAAGAAATGACTGTTTTTGTACCAGTTCCCAGGCAATGGTCCTTGTCCAGAATGATGATTCAATAGACTGCAGTGTCATATGAGTACATAGATGCTGATCAGTCTACTGGATCACCTGGATGAGGAGCAATTCCTGTGGGAATGCTGTGGCAGGCATGCAAGGTTGTGTTTAAGCCAAGGTCAGTTGGCACTTGATAGATGAATACTGCTGATGGTGAACTGGATGCAGGATGCAGTAGGCAAACACCTTTGAACAAACTAGCTTCTGTCACTCTATGCCTTTAATAGATTCAAGCCTGCCAATAGGTTTTGTTATTAGCAGGCAAGCCTTCTGTCTGTTCACTGGCCTGGGCAGAATGCTGTCTACTACTCCCTTGCTTGTGGTATTCTCATACTATGCCAGCACTTACAGTTTTCCTGACTTACACTATTTTTTGGACTGACTTACAATTTTCCTTTCCCTTAGTATTTTTTTTTGTCACATAAACTGAGATCCATAACTTAACAATATTATATATTCTGTCTCTTTCCTCTCTCTCTCTCTCACTCTCTCTTTCTCTCTTCCTAGTCAGTCACTTTTTAATACTCCTCTAAATCTTTCATGCCCTTCCTCAGTAGTTTTTCCATCCTTAGTGCATTTTCTATAATAGGATAGCCCTTTTTTAAATTTTATTTTATTTTATTTTATTTTANCTTTTCCTGCAAACACCGCAAGCCTCTGCTTGTCATGGGTAAGCTATGATTGTAGTTGGAAGGTTAACTGATCTATGAATCCTTGGCTAAGGCCAGGGAATTAACTGCAAGCTCAGCTTTCGGTTACTGAAACACATTTCAGTATTTCAACACTAGAAGAACACAAGACCTCTTATCTTCCTTTGCCAAAATCAACACCTGTACAGCAATGAATGGATCCTGAAAAAGTGAGATGGAGGTCACTTTTTTCTTAAAATAATTGCTAATTAATTATTATTTCATGTCACATTCTGAACAAAAATATAGCAACATGTTTTCATAGGCAGTGTGCACAAAAGCAGAATTACAGACCATGCTTTTGAATATAGAAGGGATGCACTTTCACTGCTCCAAAGTACTGTCTCCCTCACTGATTTCTTCATCAGCTGTTGTGGCTGAAGTTTGATAATGCTCACAGAAATCCATATAGCTATATGGCAAAAACCCATGCAAATTTGTGGGTAGTTGTATCAGAAAATAAAAATGTATTAGAAAAATTGTATGTGCTGATCACTCTCTATTACTGATGTTTATGAAAACTAAGATGAGTGAACTGTGAGGATTTGTGATGAAGGATCCTTCAGGCATGTCACCATACCTTGAAATGCTCTGGATTGAAAAAGATCAAAGTGAATCCTGATATTTCCTCCTTCGGACTTGAAGACAAAATTGAACATTTAAACTCACAGCTCATGACTTTCCCTGACATTCCCATTCCAATACAATGTGATTTCAGCAAGGTCACTGCTGAAATGTAAATGTAAAACTAGTATCTGAAGCTTAGGCCAAACCCAGCTGCAGTAATTAATGCTTATTGTTACTGGCAGTAATGAAAAATAAGCAGAAATTGTTGAAAAAACACATTAAAAAATGAAGCTATTTTAATTGAAAAGCTGAATTTTTAAGTAAATGAAATTAAAAGCAGTTTTTTTAAAATATTTCTGATGAAAAACTATTTTTTGAAAATAAACGAGCCTTCCTTCCTTCCTTCCTTCCTTCCTTCCTTCCTTCCTTCCTTCCTTCCTTCCTTCCTTCCTT
>VXBN01000852.1:406843-434894 GCA_013397395.1 Sinosuthora webbiana
ACTTTCCTTGAAGAAAAGGAGATGCTGTCCTAGCACTGTTGTTTTCATCCTGTGTTGAGTCATGCAGTGCAGACACTTTATCCTGCCCGTGTCTCTGCTGTAAGACCACAGATCATGTTATCACTTTACAAATATAGCATATTAGTATATCTGGAAGGCTAGTCACGCTGTGGGGTTCAAACAGATCTGGCTGGCCATGAGCAATGCTATGCTATAAACAACCTCAGTGTCCCACATTGAATAACTGCAGAGCACACTCAGGAGCTCTAGACATTTGTGTTCTTTAGTAGTAGGTAAGTGACAGTTTTGCTGATTATTGTGTTTCTTCAGATGTGTGGGGTCAAGGTGGAAAATGGCAAGGAAAGTGAGAAGTAGTTATCAGGTTGCTGCTATTGTGCTGTGGGTCTTTAAAAACCAATGCATATGGGAAAAATAGCTGAAACAGAGAGCATCTAGTCCAAGGCAGTATGTTGGTGGATATCTTTAAAGAGAGTGAGATTCACCCTGTGCATTGTTCTCTAAATAGATTTACACTTGTGACAAATCCAAACTTTATAATTTAGCAAACCTTTCAAGTTCCACTCTGTGACTCAGTTATAATAAACCACTGCTACTACATCTCAAGGACATATGCTGGTGTGAGAATGATTTTCAATAAAAAAATGTCTTGAGAGGTCAGGCATTTATCTTTGCTGTCGGTCAAAATCTAGAGTGGAATTTAAAAAGAGTTATAGAACTTCAGTTTCTGAAGGCTACTTACAGTTAATCTAACTGGCATAGGAAATACAGCCCGCTACATCTTTTGTGAACACAGCCTATAATTTAAAGTCAAATATTGTCATTATTGTTGTTGCTACCACAAGTATTTATGTGCTATCATTGACATGTTGCTTTCTGTAGGTTAAAAGGTAGTGACCAGCTCTCTCAACAGCAGTTAACTGAGCACAGTTTCAAGGATCAGGGGCGGATGATAATGCTTATTAACCAAAAAGGTAGATCATACCAAAGAGTTTCATTCACTTTGCTCTCCTCAGACATTAGAGCTAAAATAACTTCACTGCTGGACTAGTTGAAAGCAGCAACATCTGTTGCTTGTCTAAATTTTCTGCCATCTTAAATCACAGAATTTAATATCTTTGCAGTTGATTATGACAATTTCACTCATTATACAACTAACTATCTTGTACCTGACACTGGAAATAGGACTGCTACAGGTCGGACATAGGTTATTGTTCTCCTTCTGCAGTAGAGGCAGGCAACAAGATTGGATTCTTAGATCAATACATGTAAAATGGTCCCCAGGGAGAAAAAGAAAATGATAAATTTGAGGGTCATTAATTAGTATCAGGACACAGAGTCTTAAATAACATTTATGATGTGGTTATTCACAGAGATAACTTCAGAGGCTATACCCTCTAAGGGTAAATGAAAGTTAAGTAACCGTAGTCTCAGTTCTCAGGAATTGTTCAGAAACCTTAAGACAAATAAGAAATCAATGAAACATTGTGTTAAAAACCACAGTGGACATGAAACAAGTTTGAGAAACCTGAGAGTGTAATGTTATGCTTAATTAAGATAATCTAATTGTATATGAAAGCCTCAGTGATCATGAATGCACATTTATTTGCCATGAATCTGTGTATGAGAAGTTTAGGGGGATCCCTCTAATCAGTCCTTAGAACATGCTTTTGGTTTCCCAAAACTCTGTTGTATGCTACCTGAGACAATTGTTTACTGCTGCTGGCTACAGCTACATTCATAGATTCAACACCTTTACCAATATGTAATAATTTTTTTAGCTGTTTTTCCTTTGATAAGAAGCAACCTGAAAATACATATCCATTTCAAATGCATCATCCTTCTCTCAGTCTTAAGTGAATTAAACATCTCTTCAGAAATACCCAGTGGGGAAAAAAAAAATAAAAAAGAATGGATTTTAGTCAGAGACATCAGTCCAGTGTTTTATTAGCTTCATTGTCAGTGGAAGAATAATTAGTCAGCTCACTGAAGTGCTAGGGGAATACATCTGTAATAAATCCCCTTGCATATGTAACATCTATCATGCTTGATGGCAAACATATTAGTGTTACAAGAGTTGAGAAAGTATAAGGAATATTGTAATTCAGCTGCTAATTAATCCATAATTAAAGACCTAATTAATGAATAACCCTGTGAAAAATTGTCTAAAAATCAAGATGTGAAGACTGCAGTGATAAAGAGGACTCTTGTTTGTGAGACTGGTTAATTTACATCTAGAATAGGAACTGATTAATGAAAACTGTCAGTAAAGCATTATGCTGCAGCATTGGACAAAGAGAAATATGCACATAAAAATGTGTGGAAACCAAGTTCAGCCCTTGTCTGTTTTTAATTTTATAGTGTTCACAGCTATTTTTACCTGAAACGTAATAAGTAGGTAAAAAAAAAAATGATATATTTTCTTTTAGTTGTGGTGTGTAAACAATGCAAAAGTAATTTATTTGTGTATGAAAGAGGACAAGGCCAGGCTCTATTCACAAATGTCTCTTTCAAGAAATGGCTAAAGACTAAAACTAAAAGACCTTAATTCATCAGAGCGTTCATGATTAAGCTCTGTGATACAGAAAGACACTAATTTTTGAAATTAACTTCACTGAAAGTTGGACTAATTAATATCTTGAAAGTGTCACTGCCTGTCTGTGTTTGTTTATGGAGGAGCCATCTGGGTGAGACTGTACTCTTGAGAGAGCAGGAAGGAACATTTCAAACTCCCAAAACATCTGGGCTCATGTCCAGGTGTCAGGACTGCCTTCTCCAGCCCTGGAGCAGCTTGTCTCTTTCCTCTTGCATTTATTCTCTGTTGTAGCTACATTTATTGGATCTCTGGGGACCCAGGCCTTCAGGGGGATACCCACTGTGATCCATTGCATTGCTATGCCCACATATTCCCCAGGAGCCAGCAATCACATGCATGCACGCATATGTGTTCTGAAAAACAATCATCACGGATCCCAGATCTCAAACTCTCACTGTCAGATCTGCACTTCTGGCAAGACTAGTGACAGATAAACCAACCAAATTAGCAGGAAGGATAATTCCCTGCTGGGGTAGAACAGTGAGGGATTGTTACTAGAAGCAAAACAAGGTAGGGAAGAGCAGCTTCCCACTTTGCAGCCCTCTCCCACTCCACAAGTGTCATAGAGAAGCACTACCACATTTACAAGCTGTGCTCAGTTAGCAAAATATAGTTGTATACAGCGAACATTGCCACAATCTCTATTGCTCTTTCAATCACAGCATGTTTCTCTAA
The DNA here is from genome assembly GCA_013397395.1 of Sinosuthora webbiana. Taxonomy (NCBI): domain Eukaryota; kingdom Metazoa; phylum Chordata; class Aves; order Passeriformes; family Sylviidae; genus Sinosuthora; species Sinosuthora webbiana. The sequence continues at coordinate 410,133 of VXBN01000852.1, forward strand.
TTTAATCTTTTCCTGATAACATAAAAAATGTGTTCAGTTGCTATACAAATGTCAGGTTTCCTCTGAATTATTTAAAGACTTGAGAGATAAATGACTTGATAATTCTGGAGCACAGTGTGAGTGAGCTTATTTCCTAAGAAATTATTTGCAGGATTGGTAGGAAATATTTCACTCACATTTTCCCCCATGTAATTCTGCCAGTAATATTCATTAGAGTGCATCAGATTTCCCACAGTGATTATCTGAAAGAAAAAGGGCCCAAGTGAACCAGGTTGTTAGGGAAATTGAAGAAACAAAAACATTAATAATTAATAACCCACATAAAACAGCAGAGGAAAGTACACACAGTGCTGATTTTTAGGGAAACAGGTGCCATGTGAAACCAGGAGAGCTGTTAACAGAGACAAATACTGGCTGTATCTGTAGTAGCAAAACTCTTTTGGACTCTCAGATTCAAGAGAAGATACAGGTCTTGTTCTACAGAATACTGTGCACACACAAGTTGGCCAGCATTAACACTGATCCCAGTTATGTTCAGAGGATTTTAAACTCTATTATTATAAAGCAAATGTAATTTTGACTTATCATTGGCTATATTCTACCCACTGCAAAGAAGACAGATAGTGTTGGTAAACAGCGAGAAGCTGTGGAACAGTTTGGTACAGTTAATCTTAGCACACCACAGAGTCATCATATCTAAGAATACTTCTCTTGTGCTCCACTTCTTTTCTTTTCAAAAAAGACCTTGCCTTGTCTTTTTTTTTTTTTTTTCTTTTTTTTTGTACGCTTCTCAAGGTATCTACACATTGATTAATGTATCTTAGATACTGAGATAAGCCCAGAAAGGCTGAAAACTGTTCTTTCAATGAAGTTGTTGTTTTGAAAAGCACTTTTTCTCTGTGGAAGGCCTTCCATCCAGAATTCAGTGTTGCTTTTAGCTCATGTATCCTTAAACTGTTTTTTGAAGATGGGGTAGTCTCTGAGACCTCATGGTGCAAGTGCAGGTGACTGAGGTGAAATTCCTTTGACATTAAAAACACCAGGAGCTACCAAAAGGCATCCTAATTTTGATGGCATCCTAAGTTGCCTCCAGTGGTCCTCCATATTCATGTTGGTGACACTTCCAGAGGTATTGAAAGTAATTTTCTCCCTTTATATTAACCCAAGGGAGAAAAAAAGAAAAAAAAAAAAAAAAAAAAAAAAAGAAAANAAAAACCCAGTCATCAAATGTCTTCTCAGGGTTCAGAGGTCACATGGAAACAAATATAAGTGGTCATGACATATCAATACAACTGGCTATTATCACAGATGGCTGTGGAAGCATCTGTGGCAGACCATTAAACAAGGGCTGGAGATATCAGTAGCTGAAGGGAGCATGGGCATTTAAGGCACAGCCTACTAAACCACTCCAGTTTTATTGAAAAGTTGACATCTGGAGTATGCATATATTTGTAACAACAAGATGGATAACAATAAATAAAAAATAGTAAAGATTATAGACATTACAAGGTACTTCTTTTCCATCCTATATATTTTCAACAACTTGCTGAAGAGATTCTGTTTTAGAGCTTCTGAGTACCCCTACTATTTTAAAAAAGAATGTCTTAAATAGATACTGGAGACCAGTCTGCATACTTTTTGTGAATTTGTGCAATAAAATAAAATATATGATAATATAAATGCTAATGTAAAATTAATCCATGCAGATATTTAGGCAGATACTTTTACTAGCAATAACGTTTGGCATTAATATTGTATCATTTAAATAAAAACATATGATGAGTATCATCCATAAGATTATGGGGTTTTGCCAGTTAATCCTCCAAATGCCTAAGAGTATCAATATAATTATACACATGAGGACAGAGTTTGATTTTAATGGGCCTATTTATAGATACATTTAAATGAATAAAGTTTCTGCAAGATTAAGGAAAAGTGTTTTCGTCTTTCTGAGACCAGAAATTGCATACAAGTGCCTGTAAAGGCAGTTTTTCTGCTCTAAGTGTGTAGGGATAGCTCACAGCAACATGGCACCCAAACCCAAATGTTGGCAGCAAAAGAGTGCTCTTACAGAGCAAACACTTCATCTGACCTTAGCTGGCCCAGAGAACTGGCAGATTATTAAATTCACTTGGTGAAAAGATGGATCTCAGTGCTGAGATGGGGCTTACAATAGGAAGAGTCAGAGAGCTTTGCTTAGTAGGAGACGGGTCTTGGTAATGTGTTCTAGTGAAGGCACAGGACTCTGGAACGATGAAATTGAGAATATTTTGCAGGCTATTGTATCTTGAGCTGAAAGTACATCTGTGGGGAGGGAAAGAATCTTTGGTTTATAATGTAGAAGGAAAATTCCATTTATACAGATTCCTGTGATTTCCTGTGATTGATGAAAGCAGGGACAAGGTTGACATAGCCTGCTGGTTGAGGAAGAGAAGTTGCAAAGGCCATGGTGTTCAAAGTGACTTTTTATTCCCCCTCTTCCTAAAAAAAGCATAAAGAGCAGGAAGGAGTGAAGCCAAAAAAAATTTCTTTCCTCTGCCACTTCTACAGGTTTCTCTGGTTACAAACTCTCATGTTGCCTTGCCAAGTAATGCAATGCTTATTTAAAAAAAAGTGCTATTTTTAAAATTTTGAGATTATTTATTTATTATATTACCTAAAAATATTTCCTTATATGTAATGTGTGGCTGCTTCTGAAGGGAAAATCTTAGAATAGCTCTAAAAAAAAAGAAAAAGTATCCTGAATGGCCAGCTTTGTTTCTGAGCTAATCATTACAAAAAGACAAGATCAGGTTGACTTCCCAGTATGTTGCCTTTTAAGGATATTGATTAAGGTCTTGCAGATAACTTCTTGGGAGGTGTAAATGGCTAAGGATAAGATTATTTGCTTCCAAAGATACTCAGAGAGAACTAGTTTCTCCATATATGATTCTCTTGTAAATGACATTGCCTCCTTTTTGTGTCCCTGAATCCCTTTTTCCCTGGAAAGTGCTGTACATTAATTATCACATGTTACTGAATAGCCTTGTTTTGTGATCTATCTCAGTAATAACTCAAAAGACTGATGAATGTTATAACCATGCATCATCCAAGAAAGGTATGCTGATGATCTACAGCATAATTTAGATGTAGTTGTTACTCAAGTCAAAATGAATTTATGCAGCACACTCAATGTAGTTATGAAGTAGGGCCTTGCAAATGCAGGTCATGACTGCTTTTGTGGTCAGGCCTTGTCCTTAATGAAAGCAAGGTTGAATGTTTCTGGTAAAAAGTAGTTTTTGTTTTTCACTTACTGCCATATGGGTGGGTCAGGTAATCCTCAAGTATGACAAAAGCCTATCCTTAATGGTCATGTGTACACATGGAATGAGAAAGAAGCAATGCTGTATTACAAAATGATGGAGAAATTGGAAGAGGAGGGATGCTGCAGGATGTACGGACTTGGTCAATAACTGTATGACTGCTCTGAGCAGAGCAGTCAGATGAGGTAGCCTCTAGAGACCATTTCTAACTTTGATGTGGTTTCTGACACTGGACAAAATTATAATAAGTGATTACCTGTGAATAACCTAAGGTCTGGGAGGAAATATAGCTGAGTTCCTAGTTGAAGGGAAGAAGTTCGAAAGAAGTGTATGATTGAGATTTTTCTCTATCCAAATGTAACTTACCACCTGTGAATAATAGATGACAGCTTTGAGTTTTCCTCTATGAGCCTAATCTGATGTTTGGAAGAAAAAGCTACTGCACAATTTCAACATGTATTTCTAGAAATCAAAATCATTATTAGCAGTTGCTTCTTCTGTCATAAATTCTTGCCATGCATGAGTAGGTATCCTGAAGAACCTACACTTAGTATCAGTTAAGCCTAGCTTTAGCCAGTTTTTGTTTCTGGGCAACATCTCATCAGGAAAATGGTAGTGTCAGAATTTTGGCAAATACATATCCTGCCATTGTGCTTGATACTTCATGCCCATTTTTTAGACAAGGATATAGGGTAAGCAACAGCCCTGTGAAGATTGCTAGGTGACCTTTCCAGAGTTATAGATGTCAAAAAGCATTTCACATTTGTCCTGATGCATATTTCTAAAGCCTTAGTCACCCTGTAATCTGATCAGGATCTGTGGCTTTGCTCCTTTTGAAGAGATTAATTCTGAGGCCTTGTGATGGACAGCTCTCACCTCCCACCCAAGTTCCTCCTCTTTTTGATTTTACCGTAGAAGAAAACCCTGCAATGCCTTGCGTGTAATTGGAAATTGCAAATGTAATTGCCTTAGTGTAATATGTGGGTAAAAGCAATATGTGGATAAAAGCAATATGTGGATAAGATGAACTTTTCCAACCTAGTGTTTAATAAATCAGTCTCAATAAAGAATGGACGACTTAACCTGTGAGACAGGAAGCTGTGAAACAAGTCAAGGAGAGCTTTCATAGTCTATTCAGGCTCTGTGTTGATTAAGGCCATCTAGTTCCAGCAGAGGTCAAGTGTCCAGCTGCAACTTCACTGTCTTGCAAAAATTCAGCTTCTGCAACAGCCTTTCTACCGAAAACATTTCTATGAATTGTTCTATGAAAATGGATTAGACCCTGCAGAGTGACTGATGGTCTGCAGTTACTGTGAGGGGTGAAGTCCTTGTCACTGGGTTTCTTTCTCCTGTAAGCAGAGGTGAACATTTTATTTTATGAGTTAAACAGTTCCTGAAAATTAGTACTGAATATGTTTTAGAAGGACAAACTTTTCCACAGAGAATAAGGTCACTGTTTTAATTACACTGTTTTAATGGGGTTTTGACTCAGCTGTTGTCAGCTGTTCCAGATATAGGTTAGGAACTATTTTTGCCTCATTTTTAGTGCTAGCAAAGATTAGCAAGCAATAGGTGCACCTCTATGAACAACAAAGATATCATTTTATATAAACATCCTAAGATACAGAAGACTATGTAAACAGAATGATAGTGGTCTCTGACCAGTTTCTGAGCCAGTACTTGTTGGTGTTTGAAAGGGCCTTTCTTACTGAGATTGCTAACATGGTGAGCAGTTAGGTACCTTTGTTCTGCATGTACCTATGCATAATTCTTTTTAGTCCTTGCTGTGCATTTTCTAGAGGACGTTGATGAGGGTGTTTTCCTGGATCAGAATAAATTATTCCTATATGTGTTTTGTTCTACCAAGGGATGTGTAGGTGAAAGGGGGTGAAAGAGAAAAGGGACAGTTGCAAAGTTACAAGGGAAAAAATACAGAGGGGAGAAAAATTTCCCCTTTGTCCTCAATATTATAACAGAAGGACAGATAATAATAGCCCCAGCTGAAGGACACAGTGCTTGGAAAAAATGATCACAGTAGCATCTGAGGAAAAAGTTATAGACATGAGCTTGAAGGCACACAGGAAAGAGAGGGGATTTATCTTTAACTGGTAAGTAGATGGTCAAACAGGGTTTTCTTCTAGTTTTTTTTTTTATTATTTTTTATTATTTTTTATTTTATTTTATTTTATTTTATTTTATTTTATTTTATTTTATTTTATTTATTTTATTTTATTTTATTTTATTTTATTTTATTTTATTTTATTTTATTTTTTTAATTTCCCTAAGCTTATAAATGGTATAATAAATGTGTTCTCTAGTAACACCTCACACAAAGTTTAAATAACTGACTTCCTCTGTTGATAATCTAGCTACATTTCATGAGAGCCAGTATATTGAGATGATTATACCTCACCAGTGACTCTGAGCAAGAAAGTATAGTTTCACCTCTTTTATCAAGATTCGTTCATGTACTTGCATTAGAGATTTAGTAGGTGATTAGTTTCCTCTGTTGGTACTGAGCCCTGTAGAGAACAAAAACTTGTAAGCCATGCTGTGTTTCATGCAGAGAATCATAGAATGGCTTGGGTTGGACAGGACGTTAAAGATCATCCAGTTCTAGGGCAGGGATACCTCTCACTGAACTGAGTTGCTCAGACCCCCACCAAGCCTGGTCTTGAGCATGGACAGGTTTTCAACAACTTCTCTGGGCAACATTTTCCAGTGCCTCACCACCCTCACAGTAAAGAATATCTTCAGAAAATCTAAGCTAAACCATGTCTTTCAGTTTGAATCCATTTCCTCTGTCTTATAATTACATGTTCTCTCCATCTTTCTTGTAGGCTCCCTGCAGGTACTGGATGGTTGCAGTTACTCCAAAACCTTCTCTCTTCTAGGCTGAACAGCCCCAATTCTCCAGTCTTTTCTTGAAGGATAGGTTTTCCATCCCTCTAATTATCCTGGTGGTCCTTCTCTAGACTAGCTCCAACAGGTCCATGTCTTTCCTGTGGTGAGGAACATAGAGGAGGATGCATCACTCCAGTTTGGGTCCTCATGAGAATGGAGTAGAAGGGAAGAATCCCCTCCCTCAACCTTCTGACCACTCCTTTTGATGCACTCCAGGACACATTTGGCTTTCTGGGCTGTGAGTGAACATTGCCAGTCCTGTCCAGCCTTTCACCCACCAGCACCCCCAAGTCCTTCCTGGCAGGGTTGCCCTCCATCTGTTCATCCCTCAGCCTGTGTTTTAAAGTGTTGGACCTTGCCCTTGGTGTTCTTGCACTTGCACTTAATGCAGCAAGTGGCACTTTGCCAAGTAGGAAAGTGGGAAAATAAGTGGGAAATTCCCATAAGCCCACTTTTCAAGCTTGTCCAGGCCCCTCTGGATAACATCCCGTCTTTCAGGCATGTCAACAGCACCACTCAGCTTGATGTCCTCTAAAAATTTGCTCAGGGTGCACTTGATCCTTTTGTAAGTGTCATAAACGAAGATATTGACTTGTACTGGCGCCAATACAGACTCCTGCGGGACACTAATTGTAACTGATGTCCATCAGGACTCTGAGCTGTTGACCACTACTCCCTGGATGTGACCGTCCAACCAATTCCTTATCTATCCTACAGTCCAGCTGTCATATCCATGTCCCACCAAACTAGAGAGAAAGACATCGTGGGGGACTGTATCAAAGGCTTTACACAAGTCCAGATAAATGACATCTGTAGCCCTTCCCTTGTCCACCGGTGTAGTCACTCTGTCACAGGAGGCTGCTGGGTTGGTCAGGCAGGACTTGCCCTTGGTGAAGCCGTGCTGGCTATCCCAAATCATCTTCCTGTTCTCTTTGTGCTTAGCATAGCTTGTAGGAAGATCTGTTCCAGGACTTTCCCAGGCACAGAAGTGAGGCTGACAGTTTGGTAATGCTCCAGATCCTTCATTCTAACCTTTTTAAAGATGGGTGCAGTGTTTCCCTTTCTCCACTCACCAGGGGCAATTCCCTTGACTTCCATGACTCCAGATATCAGGGAGATTGGCTTGTCAACTACATCAACCAATTCCTTTGGAACTCTGATACGCATCTCATCAGGCCCCCAAAACTTTTGTATGTTCACGTTCCTCAGATGGTCATGAACCTGATCTTGTGGGAGGGGGTTTTCTCTTCCAGTCCACATCCTGCTGTTCACCCAGTCAAGAAGGGTGGGAAAAGAGGTTGCCATTAAAGAATGAGTAACTAAGCTTTCTCTTTGTCCATTGCTACCAGTTTTCCAGCATTTTATATCAGAGGTACATATTCTTTGACCTTCCATTTCTGGCTGACATCAGTTCTTAGCTGCATGGAACCTGATGCACTGATATCAAGCCTTTGATGTTGGAATGTGTTTCTATACAAGTTGTGGTTTAGAAATGATATTGCCTGATTTAGTGTTCCTTCTCAAAACATACCAGACAATGTGCTACTCTGTCACTGCCTGCCTTCCCCTGTAGCAGGGTCAAGAGAAGAATGGGAGGCACAAAAATGTAAAGATCATGGGTTGATATAAGAATGATTTAGTGGAAACAGAAATGAAAAAAACCCAAAAAAACCCACTAACAAAAATACTAATAACAGTGTACAGGACAGGCGAATGATTCACCTGTGATTGCTCATTATGACCTGGTGTTATCTGACAGTGCAGTAAACTGAAAAAGGCTGGTGTGACTACCTCAGCACTTGCTGAGGTGAATAACCCCAGGGTTCTGGCCATGGCCCTCCTGGCTGCTGCAAAGTCAACCCTCTTGACTGGCCAGAATAAGGATGTGTTAGTAAGTGGGGACCATGACGTGTTCACAAAACCTTCCCCATGTCTCTGCCTTAGGTAAATTCTTTTGTGTGTTACAGGACTGGTCTTTCAATGTCTTTCATAGATAAGCACATACTTATGGAACACTGGAATTGCACAAATTCCATTGAAATAGGTTAGCTTGAGGTCATGAAGATCAATACATAACAACTCCAGATGAATTATTTTTGCATGATTTAAAATGAATAAATTCTTTATGAGCATTCATTTTAATATTAGTCACAGAAATTATTAAAAATGCAAAGCCTTTAAAGCTATTTTCATCAGTGTTACTTAATCAAACCAGGTTTTTTTTGCAACTCTGTCTTTATCTTGAAAACAAAAAAAGGTAAGGAATACAAAAAATTCAATGTGTATCTGTTGCCATGGATTTTATGTAGAAGTCAACTGTGTGCCACATTAATTACTACCAGCACAAAACCCTAAATAAATTGGGTAAGATGGAAAACATACTATGTTAATATTTCTTGTGACTTCAGCTCTTTTCCCCAGACAATTTTAATGAAATATGATAGTTTGGATCTTTATTTTTCTCATTATTCCTTTTCTGCAGAGTTGACTTGTTCTTGCAGGAGAAGCTTAATGTCAACAATATGGGGCATCAGGTGGTAATATTTGACTTTTCTGTCATAAGAGGACTGTGGGAAACTCGAGTTAAGAAGAACAAAGAACGTCAGAGGAAGGAGAAAGAAAGATTAGAACAAAGTGCATTGGAGAAGTAAGACAACTTTTGTATTGTTCATTTTAACAAAAACCGTTCTTATTATCCAGTAATATTGCCATATACTAAATATAATAGATAGAAATATATATAATAAATATGATGAATATACTAAATAATAATTGTTGATCATTAAAATTTTGGGGTTTGGGTTTGATTTCAATGACATCTTACTTCCTTTCCTCACATGATAGTAAGAGATATGCTGCATAAACAATACTTATGTTTCATTACTTTCTGCTCTGTCCTATGTAAATGGGGTATATTAATGTTATATTTTATTGTTTACCATAGAGATAAATTGAAGAGAAAAATAACATATATTTGTACCTTTCTATTTCTCATATCCTGCATAATGATATGGATTATTAATTATAGAATTTGTGAACACATGCTCATAAGTTTCAGTACTAAGAAATACATTAAGTCTTTTTGTTATGTTGACAGGAGAAAGAAAAACAGTTAAATTAGCGGACACATTCAATTGTTTCTGAATAGGTAATAGCAAAGAGAATAAGAATTGTTAGGCTATTTTTTTTTAGTTGGGGTATTAAAAAAGATCTTGATTATAATGCTTACACCCAATGATAATTTTATTGTTTTTATTATATTGAATTTATTTTTTCTTTAAGCAATATTTTGCTTCCCAAGACACTGTTAAATATTAAACTGTGTTGCCAAGTTTGGGAACATATGACTTACAATTTTCCTCCCTCTGAGAAGAGAAAAAAAGTAGAAATCACGTTCTGTTAAAAAAAAAAAATGCACAGGGTTAAACAGTGCCCTTGTTTAAGAACAAAATTGCATTGAACCTTTTGTGTGATGTTTCAGCACTCTCAGGATACCCTCATTAGTAGATTCTCACAGCCAGTGCAGCTACACTAACAACAGAGCAGCTGGTCTAAGAGGAGACCAGGGCAATACAAAGTCTGACTGTCCATTCTGTGGGACCTTTCTCTTCAAAACAGCCATAGCAACAGGCTTGGTTTTCCCATCTCCACCAGAGTTTACATTAAAAACTGTAATCCTAACAAAANAAAAAAAAAAAAAAAAAAAAGGTTTATCCTTCAGATTGAATTCTCTAGCAAGGATAAGCTTTCTTTTGGATGTGAGCTGTGGGTTTCAGCCAGTTTTCTTCTTAGTAACTGGTACAGTGCTGTGTTTTGGATTTAGTATGAGAATAATGTTGATAACACACTGTTTGGATTGTTGCTAAGTAGTGCTTATGCTAAGTCAAGGACTTTCCAGCATCTCATTCTCTGCTAGTGAGGGGCTGAACAAAGAGCTGGCAGGGAGCATAGCCAGGACAGCTGACCTGAACGTGATATTCCATACCATATAACTTTTTTCTCGCTATATAAATTGGCAGAATTGGCCAGAAGTGAGTGATTATTTCTCAGGAATTAACTAGGAGTGGGTCAGCAGATTGTGAGCAGCTGTATTCAACATAATTTGTTTCTCTTGGGTTTTCTTTCTCTCTTTTCATTATTTTTATTGTCATTAATAATAATAATATTATTACCATTATTGTATTTTAATTTGTTTCTATTATTAAATTATTCTTAACTCAATGCAAAAGTGTTACTTTTTTTTTTCTGATTTTCCTGCCCATCCTGCCAGGAGGTTGGGGAGTAAATGTCTGTGTGGTACTTGGTTGCCGTCTGCCATAACAGCTGAGAGATGGATGTTTGCTGTTTCCCTTATGGTAGAAAACACAAGTGAAAGGATTTGGGATCAGACTTGATCAAAACTTATTTCTGTCCTAATGTGGACAACATGTCAATGTCCCCCTGCCACTTTTTTTTTGTTTGTTTTGGTTTTCTGTGGTGCTGAAGATAACTTTTGAGTTCACTAGTACAAAAGCAAATTATGCATGGTAACTTCTCTCTGTAAGAGGGAAAGAGGGTAGCCTTATGTCCTCTGAGGTAGCCTATATGAGCTCCCATGGCTTTTGTCAGTTAAGAATAAGTTCTTATAGTGAATTGTCTTTTCCATGAAAGCAATGCATTCTCCCTGTTTTTCCTGCCTGTGGGTAATTGTCGACAAACTTCCATCTGAAAGAGTGGAGCTTCATTGCTTTTTCTGTGTTTTTTCCACTAATGATGTCTAAATGCATTCTCTTATCTTCCTGTATCACTCAAAGATAGGAAATTTGAGATATAATGCACAAAAATATGAGTTCCCATGTGCTTGCTGCATGTGAAAGGGATTTTTTGTTTTCTTCCTTTAAATTGCAATTTGCATATTGTACTTTGTATAGCTGTGTGTCTTCATGCACTCAGATTGCTTTCTAGTTAGTTTTACTTGTAGAGCTCCTCAAAAAAAAGGAAGAAATACACTAGACTTTGTCTTCTGAATATGAGTGATCACTAATTACACCCGCAGAAGCAAATGGCAAAGTTCATGTTCATTCTCATGGTGCAGGCCTTATAGAACGGTCAAAGCTGATAGAATAATGGTCAAAGTAATAAGAATATTAATAATAAAATGCCAAATTCTGTAAAAGAACATCCTCTTTGTTTTATGAAGTGTGCAGTGACCACTGGCATTTAGGTCCTAAATGTCAGCTCACAAGTTATTTCTTAAGTGCTTTTCAGTGCTCTCAAATATTGTACCAAAAATATGAGAAGACTTCACTGGTTTTTAGCTTGAAAATATAGGTAAAATTGTATTTCTAATTAAATAATAGAAATAATGTTTCTGTGTATAGATACATTTCATTATTTTCTGGAGTTCTGCATTGACTAAATTCAGGTATCATACTCAGGGATTAAAATTTTACTATTGTCAGGTAGGTCCACTGAAATCCATGCAATGCATACTGTGCCACAGTAAGAAAGTATTTTAAAAGTACTTTGATCCAAAATGATAATTCCAAAAAGACATGTAGAGAGGGCACTTTCCTGAAATGAGGACTGCATTCCAACTGTTAAGATTCCAGATATTTACTTTTGCCAGAAGCCAGAGTGAATTCCTAGGTAGGCTTGAAATTAATACAGTTTCTCTGGAAATGCAACATGAGTTTGGAATCTGGATTTTGGGGCTGCTTTTTTTTTTTTTAACAAAACCCAGTTTTTCCTCAAAGAGATTATAATTTGCTAATGCCTTTGAGATTGTGCATTTCCTTTTTATGCTGTGTTATTATATAAAATGATCTGATAATATGCATTGAAATGTAGTATGTATTACTCAAGGACAAATTCCCTGTTTACCTCTAGGGAACTTTGTTTGCCTTGGGGCAAGGTAATTTAGTTCTGCAGCCTCCTTAAACTGTAACTTGTAAGATAATTTTTGACTGAAGGTATTCTTAAGAGGAAAATCTCATGAATGAAAAGCTTCAACCATGCATTAATGGTGAGGTCTTGTAAAGATTTGTTTACAAGGCAGATGTTTAAGCAACTGGCCAGTGGAAGCTGTTTTTAACCAACCACAGAGAATACTAGCCTTCTGAGGTATTGGTATCACATAAATTTTTTTTGTGGATTTAATTCAGTCCTCTGTTTCCTCTTTGGTTTTGTGGGACTGTGAAAATATGGCAGTTTAAAGAACGCATGTAAACCAGCAACTGAATATAAAAGAAAAAGAAATGGAACAATACTAGGTAGGCTTATTTTCATTTTATGTCATGTTCTTGTCCCCTTCAGACAAGCCCATTTGAAATCTCCCATAGGATATGAACCTATACAAACAGCTACAAAAAGTGTGCACTGTCCTGAGATTTCCTATATGTTTATGAAAGTGCATATTATGGAAAGAAGTTTGTGTTTGTAGCACTGTTTTATATTTAATCTTCTAGATTCTGGCAGTGGCGAACAATCTTTTATTGTTCCCCAAAATCCTGAATTCTGTCAGATGACCTTGAAGTGGTATGAGGACTTTCTGCATTGAGATTTCTTTTCTACTTGTTTTCTTTTCTCTCTTTTAATTTTTTTAAGGGAGTAAGAGTGAAAGTTTACTGTTAGACTTTTTTTTGAGGGATTGCAACGTTTGTCATTCGTGTGAAAAGCAGGTAAGATAAATCTGAAGGCTAACGAATTAAGCATTCAAGTGAGGAAATGCCAGAGCTGTTTGTCCAGATTAGCTATCTAAATCTTTGCTGTGAAATGGCACAGTCTCCTCCGTCCACCAATAAACATGCAGCAAAAATAAAAGTTTGTTCAGCTACCTCTTCCAGTGTCTCTTCTCCAAAATTTTCTTCTCAAAATCTGGCTAATTAAACATGCATGTATTATTTTTTGAGTTATATACTTCCCAAATATTAAAAGTAAAAAGCAACAAAAAACCTACACTTTGCAGGCAGACTGACTTTTTTTCCTGAGAGATTACATGTTTGTTTAAGAAACAAAGATTTGTCTCTATCTCTCTGTCAAACTTCAGTGTTACAACAACTCTATTCGTACCTGAACTAAGATTTTATTTCATCTGTTTATCTTTATTCTCCTACTCAATACCCTATGCAGAACTTTTTCCAAGCTAGTCTAAAACTGAAGCTGGGAGTCCACTGGCCCCGAACACAAATTATAGTCAACAATATCGTTTTGATCTAAGCACTAATAAATATACTGAGTTATTTGTCTTTGTTTGTAGACCCTTGTGCATACAGACCGTGCATCTAAAGTAATGCACAGAAGAGCATTGTAAGATAAAAGCTGATGTTCAGCCACAATCTTTTAAGATGCTTGGAAGAGCCTGACAGTGATACTGAAATTGAATCAATCCAATTGAATTTGAAGCAAATGTTGCTCATCCATCAGGAATATTATTCTGGGCTGAGCTCCAGTTTTACTGTGATGCTCTTTTAAAAATTCCATAGGATTATTTAATGATCCTGCACGGCTAGTGATTCTGATTTAAACATTGCTCAGGAGTTCAAAACTGGTGCCACCATGAAGTGTCCCAGTCAATTCTTGTGTCCTGATTTAGAGGAAATAGTGCCATCTAACGAAACTAACTTTCCTTACCTGGGAATCACAGCTTTCCCCCAAGAGCTTCTAATCAGACATTGAGCAGAGGGTACTTGCTGAAGGAAGAGCAATTGAAAGAAACCTAGTTTCTCCTGATTTGCTTTGATGACTCTCAAATCCCTGCCAATGCATACTATTCCAAGCTGGTTGCTCCTTTGAAAGGTCCAATCACTGAGTTTATGGTAGAGTAACTCTTTGCATCAGGTTGGTAGATTCATAATTTTGCTGGAGAAAATAAAATTGCAAGCAGGGCATTCCCGTGTTATTGAAATACGTGCATTATGTCCCACATCCAAAAGAAATAATGATGATGATGATAATAATAATAATAATGAACATTTTTTTCTGAAGGTATACTGCAATAGTGAAGTAGCATTTCAGAAATTATTACATGAAGAGGAATACAGCACTAACCAAAATGAAAATACTTGAATCTTCTATTTCCCTGCTGATCTTGTTTCATAAGTGTAGAGTATTGTCCCAAAAGCTTACTGTAAAAAGGCAATATATTGGAAAACAACTTGCTAGAGTAAAATTCCTCTCTACCACGTATGTCTGCCTTAGTGACAGGTGTGCTTTTGTGTTACAAATATATAGGTATGAAACTTAACTTTTCTTTTTATTTTTGACAAACATAAGCAGCATGCAACCAACCTTTTTTAAAATTAGTGGAACTGTTTGTATGATTGAAGAGAAAATATTGTAATAGTTAGCTGAGTTGGAACCTTAGATCTCATCTGGACCCTTTGTCCAAGAAAAATATTTTTTGTGTTCATACTCCCTCCTGAATTAGGCTTGACTTTACTATCTTCAATTTACTTACTACTGAAAATAATTGTTTCTTTAATATGACTTCAACTGTTTGATCAAGGCATAGAGGAAGATGAAAATATTTTATTGTTAAATAGTATTAAAAAGACATAAACTTCAGGAGAGCTTGGTTTTTATAACTTATTTGTCATATATGAAAGTGTGTTTCTGGAATATCAGGAGCCTTTAAAGTGTCAAGAACAGAAATTTACTTTCTCTAGAAGTATATTAGTATTTAAAAGATTATTTTATTTGTGTGGATTTTTTTTTTCTTTTTGCCCCACTGGTTTAGAGGTCTTTTCTTTCAGATATCTTTTCTGAAGGTTCATGTTATAGCCTCCAGATATGAGAAACATGGTGGAAATTCTGTCTAATTTGATGATTGTCACCAAAAGATGACTTAAAAAGGTCTTTATTTTCAAATGATCCCTTAAAAAGTACCATCATCTCAATCAGAGAAGAATGACAACCATGTAGCCAAATAGATCCACTTGTTTCGTTCTCAACTGAACTTGCAAATTTACAGCTTTGTCATCTTTTCTTCATGATGCACACTGGCTTGATATAAGTTGCAGGTCCAGGCCAATAAGGCTTGTAGTGATTAATTCAGGTAGCGTGTAACTCGAGAGTACAGCCAGGTGTTGTAAATTATTAGACCCTTGGCCCATGCGAAATAGAATGTTTTCATTCTGAGATATGCTGTACAAAATTATGCACTTTTGTTGCTCCATTATTAATTCACCTTCTATCTGCTCTAAATGTGATTGTCACAGAACTTTAAAAAGGCATTCTTTAAAAGCTTAACAGAGCATGTTGCCATAACTCAATGTTATGGGTAAAGAGGAAATTTGACACAGGGTTTCCATATCAGTGTGCAATATACATGCTGAATTCCCTATCAGGTTTAATTTGTAACCCCTCTCTTTCTTCTGAGGTAAATATTTCACTGACTGATTTGCTTAACAGCCATTTTTATTGTAAGCATTTTATTTTACTTGGCTAGCAATGACCTCCTAATTTTGCTTTTTGTACATGTTACGAGCAGATTGTCAGAAGGCAGTTTGTTTTTTCAGCTTTAATGTAACTCCCTTCTTACCATTTTTTTATATTCGTTGTTTTGAGAGAGTAAAATTTTAAATATGAGCCCTCTACTCTATTGTTCCTGGAGTCTACTTGACAGAGCCAGTGTAGTAATGCAGCTTACATTTTATTGAGTCAGACTTTTTGACCTCTTCTTTCCCTTGTTTACGTTTTTAACATTCTTAGAATTTATACTGTGAGGAATGAGTCAGTAATTTTTTAGGCTTGAAAGAAGAGCAATGAATACAAAACCTCCCCATTTTGTGGGCAACTTTTTTCAGTGCATTAAATTATGCACTGAGTGAAATATTTATTGTTTTGATAGAAAATGAAGGAATTCCATGGAAGTGAGAGGGTAGTAATGCAGAGTTAAGCTTCACAGAAGGACAGAAAAGCTCTGTGTGGAGGACTGGAGAATGTGACAAAGAGCAGTACAGCAGTAGTAAGTAAAATTTGGAATATTTTAGGAAAAAAACTATATGTTTAATCCTATGGTCCTTATGGTTCCTGCCTCTTAATTGTTCAGATAATGTTCTCTTCCTTGAAATTCAGTTAACACCTTCCCCATACCACTTCACTTCTTAGCTGTACAGAGCTTTTATAGCTAGATAGCTATACTCAGCGGTACACAAGTTTTGGATCAAAATATGAGTAGGTGGTTTGGGACTATTTATTTTTCCTTAGAGTATATGAAAATACCATTTTGTAGCTTTTCCTAGCAATCTCTTGCTATTACAGTCTCCACACTCTGTTGTGTTGGCAGTTTCCGGAGTACAAATGATAGATTGAATAGTTAAGATCAACACTAAAATTGAATTGGCTCATGTGTCAAAGCATCTAAAATGTTGTTGAACTATCATGTCTGCTGATATGGAAAACTCTGTCATCTGAGCACTTCTAGACTGCAACTGGTGGGGATACCCTTAGTAGGGCTGCTTGGAGAAATCAGTGTGTTTGGGTATCTCTCCCTCTGTAAAAGAAAATTTAGAAATATTAGCTACAGCTTGTTGATTTTTCACAGTGTGGGGCTAAGAAGCTGTAACTGCTTTAACCTATTTTCTTGTCTTTGTCATATCAAGTAAACTCAGACAAGATTTGTGGAGGTATGTTGCATGTTGGTGGTGTCCATGTTGGTGGACTCTTCCTTGACTGTGCTGACATCTTTAGTCCACACAAGGGAATCCCTGGGCTGAATGCTTTTCTGTCTGTTCAGTCTATTTTTTCTTAACTCACTTACATATCACAGCTTGCTGTGGTATGAAACATTTCACAATGCAGTAGACACTGAGAGCCACTGGGAGATTTATTTCAAATATATTTTAGTATTCTCACACCTCCCCTAATTGATACTTTAAATACCAGGAATTCTTCCAGATGTTGACTTGTGAAGTGCATTCTGATCTCTCTAAGGAGAACTGAAGCCAAGAATGAGTAACATTTCTGCAGCTATTAATAACTTCTATAACTATTCCTTTATTGCTCCTTTCATATTTTGAGAAGTTACTGTTCCTCTCATCTCTGTGAAGCTTCCTTCATCTTCATTTGTATACCTGCAGTAACTTAATTTGCTTTTTTGGTGTTTATCAGAGCTCATGTTTCCTTCTAATTCTTTTCATTTGAAGACAAATACAATTTTATTTTTCTAAAAATATTTCTGTAATTTTTGAAATAAGGGATAAAGAAATTCTTACTGTCTTTTCATTAATATGTACTTAGTCTGAGTTTGTGCTTCTTCATCTAGTCTGTCAACACTTTATCTAGTGAGCTACCTTTTAACAAACCTCACTGTTAATTCACCTCCTGAAATATTTGTATAAGGTGCTTTTCGGTACTTTCCCTTTATAAAGATGTCACTTAGCAATACATTGCAGTCATTACTACAGAAGGGGCTTTCTGCATTTCTCATTGTCTCTGTGGATGCCCCATCCCTGGACATGTTCAAGGCTTGTTCGGGGCTGAGGAGAGAACTTGAGCAACCTGTTCTAGTGGAAGGTATCTCTGCCCTTGGCAGTGGGGTTGGAACTAGATGATCTTCAGCATCCCTTCCAACACAAATAATTCTATCATTCTATGATTCTGTTTCATGTGACACTTTTTTTTTTTTTTTTCCACACCTTAGCGTTGTAGAGAAGAATCCCATGATTAAGTTGTAATAAATGTAAAAGTTTTGTTACTTCCCATTTGAACTTTATAAACTTGCATGTGTTTCCCTTTCTAGGACATGACAAATTTACTTTCTCTAGGAGTACTTTATCCTGAACTTTGTGTCCTTCTTAAGCTCTCAGTTTTCTTCAATCCTTTAGATTAAGGTTTCTATCAGATGATGGATGTGACATAAAAAAGTCTTATGTATCACAGAATATAGAATTCAAAGTGTGAGGTCAGATTTATGATACAAGGGGCTCTGCAGAGCCTTATTTTGGTGTAAGGAAGGCTTGCTTCTGTTCATCAACCAGTTCTTTAATTGACTAAGATGAAATAAATCTCTCCTAACTAAAAGCATGAGCTTTTGATAATGCTTGATTACGTCAAGTTGAATTTGCACCTGAAGTTGTATGAGAAAAAGCTTGCCTTGGAGGTAACGTAGAAGTTACACTGAAATTGAATCTGAAATCAGTTGACTTGTGATAACTTTGACCTTTACCGTCTAAGATATTGGTGTAAAAATTAAAATAAATCATTATGCTTGAACAAGAAAGGGCAGGGAAAAAAGGCACTTCTTGCCTTTTTCCTCCCAAAGAAAATGTTTTCATGTATCACCGGGTACTTGATTTTGTTTGTGCATATAACTTATTCTGTGAGAATATATTTCCTATCTTATCAAATTAAAGGGCATAATTTTTGTGCTTTTCTGTAACAGTTTGCTCAGTCTCCACTTTTCTGCTATTCTCTGTTGTTTTATAGGGAGTGAATGAAACCCTGATCACTTGAAATCTATAAGTATGTCTAGAAAATCTTAGCATAACTCCAGGAAATGCATATTTTCTTTATAGAAATAAAAATAATTTAAAAAAATTGAATAGCCTGTGCCATAGATTAATAATTATATTTTGTTAAGTACTTCTGCAAGCACAGATTAAGCTTTAGAATTTACCTGCCATATTTTTTCAGCTGATTCAAATAAACATTTTTTGGCACTGTTTCAGGATAAAAGAGGAATGGAATTTGATACTGGAGTACCGTAAGAAAGGTATTCCTCAATCAAAATACCTTAAGAAAGGCTTTGTAGACATCAATGAGAAGAACCTGGACACTTGTGGAAAGACTCCTCAGCTCAAGAAGAGTCCTGCCTTGTCAGATGGAGTAAATAAGGAACAAAACAAGTTTATTTTTCAGCTTTCTGGAGAGCAGTGGACGGTAAATATAATGGAAAATATATTTCTGTTGGTGAAGAGTTTGGGTGTCTTAGACCATATCTTTTAATTTCTCCCTTTTCTATGGCAAATGCATATGAAATTGATGCTTTTTCACAGTGTTAGAAGTGACCAAAGTATTTTCTACCTCAGCCTGAACTAGTGGTTTAGTTTTCAGGTATGCATATTTTAAGTTCTCTGCTGATACATGTAATTTATCCCTCTCAAAACCTTTGGTATGGGCAATAATATTGCAATAAGGTCTCTTTCCAAAATTCCCCAATGGGTGAAGAGAGATGAAAATAGTATTTGTTGGCTTATTGCTGTCTTCTACTAATCAGAGATCTGTATTCTTGCTCTAATGATGTGATAACACTTTTTCAAGCTATGCTCAATTTAAAACTAATATTAGCATCAATCCACAAGGGTCTTACTGAAAAAAAAAAAAGTGCATTTGACTTGCTGATATATTTTATGTGAAATAGCAGTTTGCAGGTAAGATGTGAATTCGTGTTGGTTTGAAGTTGAGAAAGTGGTGGATTAGAGCTGGTCTAAAGCTTTCTGGAGTTTAAAAAGATTTAATTGAAATGTATTTGGAGAAACACCACTTTATTAATGAAAATGTGAAATTAAAATTTTAAATTTCATGTAGGATTTTCATTCAAAAAAATATGCCAAAACATTGATAAAAAAGCTAGAATTATTTTTTGATTGACCAAAAGTGTAACTTTTTCCTAGATTTATCTTGAATCTGATGGTGTTTTCTTTTCCAGTTTGTTTTTTGTTTTGTTTTGTTTGTTTGTTTGTTTTCCTTGCTTTAATTTCCTTCTGAATAAATATACAATATTTGAAATTTCTGGACTATAGAAAAATTTGGTTCCTATTCAGCTCTACTAAGGAGAGTCTTTCTTCAACTGACACCAGTCATTGATCTGGTAGGGCTGGTTTCCTGAGGACTATCACATCTCTTCATTCAAGAACTTGGGATTTTGAAAGTGATGTTTAAGATGTGTAGTCAAATACTGCATTCTTTTGGGTATTGTAAACCTTAGTTTAGAGGTACTTTAGGGAAAAAAAAAAAACAGAGAGAGAGATTACAGCTCCTTGCACACTGATATAGTAGCAACCGCAAATATCCTTAATGCATCAGGGTGCAGAGAGTTGCATAATTAAACTTTTCTGTTGGTTATTCTCTTTTGCCAAGCCATTAAAATTTTGCATAAGTTAGGCTTTACATCAGGAGGCACAATCAAACACACATTTTGTTCTGTGTTCCAGAATATTTAATTTTAATTTGATGTTCAGAAAATTCCCATTTAAGAGAAATTGGTGTACTGTTACTTACATTATACCATCTTGAGCAGTACCCACCATGGGTTTTGATATCTTCTTATCAAATGCTCAGTTTGTCCATATCAAACAGCCAAGTCTCATTGTCCAGCTGTAGCCTAGCTAAAGTGGGTTTCCTGTTTCAACCACAAACTGTGAAATAGTTCAGATGTCTGCAGACAAAGATACAACCACAGCTGATTTAGAGATCAATACTACTTCAAAATTGAAATGTCACCTTCTAACAGCTGACAATTATTTTAAAATTGTGAAAATTCATTTGACAAAGTTCTGAAAGAAGTGTATATCCACTTACTGCAGAAATTTTGTAATGTTTTTTATGTGTTATACAAATCATACCACTTATTTTGCTTTTCAAAATCTGAACTGATGCTTCTGAACAAAAGACAGAATCAGACAGAGTCAGTCTTTTCCCCAGTTACTTTCTCACAAAAAGAAAGTATTCATATTTAAGCAAAATGAATTTTCAGACTATAAAACCAATGCTGCACAGTCTGGCAATCTGCACATGAATAAAATCTGTGTACATATGACAGTTTTCTTGGAGAAGACTGTATGTTATGTAGCTGGGAGCTGTGGTGTCAATTGTGGTTTAGTTTTTTTTTGATGTGTTTGGCGCACAAATACATCTATGAGTTGAAATTTTTGGTGATTAAGCACTCAGAGACTTGGAGAAGTCAGAGTTGGGATTACCTGTGCAGATTTATGGGCACATAACCAGCTAGATTTGCTGTTGACTGGCCACTTACCATTGGCAGCAGCAAACAGCACAGTCCTGTAAAGTATCCATTTGGGGATGAGCTGCTGAATTTTCTATCTTCCTTTTAGCTGATAAGTATTTCTATTATGCCTTCCCTTTTCTCTCATCAATGAAGCAGTAATATATCCTCTAGACAGTTGATAGCTAAATCTGAGTAGGTTGTTGGTGTGACTTAGGGGTTTAATTTTGAGAACAAGGCTTGCTTCTGAGCTATACCATTTCTTTTTATGGATGCTGGGAAGCTAAGTCTCACAGAGGAGTAATCCCCGGCATAGGGACGTGGCTTTAACACATCCTTTTCATAGGTCTCAATGTCAGAGTGCCCAGGCTGTCTAGATGGTAAAAATGTAGCCTTGTTAGAAAGAAGATGCTGCTTTGTGCTCCATATTCATATAACATCTGACTTACTGATTCTGCATTGTTGAGTAGGACGTTAAAAAGGGGTTTTGTAAAACACTCTATGATGGAATCATAGAATTGTTTACACTGGAGAAGACGCTTAAGTTCATTGAGACAAACCATTAACCTAGCAGTTGAGGGATGTAGTCAATGCCTCTGGTCATGCTTCAGCAGAAGCACCATGAAGCTATCTGGCACCCAGAGAACATGGTCTCTCCTTATCTCTGAGGATACCCTGCATAGTCAGAGTGCTTGTGGATAGGAAACGACATTCACTCAAGCCACAAGACTTTGGGATACGTTGGGTAAATATTTTGAAAATAATCTGGGTAATGCTCTTTTGAAAATAATGTCAGGCCTTCCTCTGAGAACATTAGTGAAGGTGAAAATCAGAGCAGATCACATATTTTGAATTCCTAGCAGGAATTCAATTCCTTCCTTTGAGACCTCGTGCCGCTTTTTTTCCACCTCTCAAATATCATTGATATGATAATATATTTTCATTAGGTGGAGACCCAGTGTTCCTTGTACCTGTAATTATTTTAAAACATCTGAGAAAAGATAAAGCTCTTTGACAGCAATAAAATAGCAAGGGAAAAAAGGGTAATAATTTTGTAATAATTAGCTTTTAACACTTTTTTGTATATTTCTACTTTTAATGTTCATGACTGTGGGCTTCCTTAAAGGCATGTATTTCTGTGAAGAAGATGAATAGAGTGAGTGATTTATGGATTTAAAGCCAAGGAATTATGACACAGTGTTAAAGTAGACAAGGGAGCAATACAGTTTGTGCTTTTAACAAAGCTAGAGTGACAGTGAGATCAGTGAAAAGAGACTGGAATTAAGAAGAATCAAGTACAAATCAGGTTTTCTTAGAAGCAAGAAAAACATGATACATCTAGTATGGCGGTGTCAGGAATCACCAGCCCAAATAGAAAGTTTGTATCCTTGGGTTTGGAGGGTCTGAACCTCAGGCTGAAGCGTAGCTCGGCGTGGAAGAAGAAAGAGTGACTCTCACGTGGGTTGATGGTAGATGTTTATTGCTCCAGAGAGAGCACCTGAGAGTGCCCCTGGGGTTCAGGTTTCAGCTTTTATATTAGGAGCATGGGGAGGGGCAAGGGTAAGCCATAACCAATACTAGGTAAGGAGGGAGTGACCAAGACAGAAGGACAATACACAGGAATCTGATACATGATACAGGGTTGAGATGAAATTCAACTGCAACATGCACCGCAACAATCTAGCACTGGGCATGCCTAGCAAGGGATAAGTACAGAAATGAAAACTATTTTGATGCCAGTAAAATAAAAGGAGAAAGTATTAGATTGCAGCAGTGAATGACACACTACAGCATTCTGTGTAGTTTACATGAAAGTAAAAAGCTCGCACGAAAAATGCTTGGCTAGACAAGTAGGCACAAAGTAGTAGCTAAAGAGACTAGAACTTAATTTTACAGTGTATGAATTCTGAAGAAATTGTATTCTGTTTATGCAGATCCATATTTCCTTGTAGGTCAACAGCACTGTAAGTAGAATTAACCTTTGTGCTTGAAGAACAAGTACTCAGCAAGTCTCTCTGAATCTGAAAGACATTTTTTAACTTGGGGTCTGGTTTAGCCATGCCTGCCCATGCAGTTAGCTTCAACCTGTGGGCACTGGTTGATAATTACTTTTATGAGATAGTCTCACCTTTGTCTGTCAAAGCTCCATCTGACTGGGGCTGTCTGATGCCCTTAAGGTTCAGCAGTTTCTGTCTCCCTTTTACATACCAGGCAAATATTTTAGGCTGGACACTAGAGAAAATTCTTCAGAGAAAGCATTATTGGGCACTGGAATGGGTTGCCCAGGGAGTTGGTGGTATCACTGTCCTGGAGGTGTTTGTGAAAAGAGTGGATATGCCACTTGGTGTCACAGTTTGACAAGGTGGTATTAGGTCATAGGTTGGCCTCGATGATTTCTGTTCCAAGTTAGTTAATTCTGTGATTCTGTGGTTCTGTGACTCAAGTGTCTACCTCCCATGGGTGTGCATTTCTGCCAGCTGGGGACAGTACTGAATTAGTATTTGCAATTAGGAAACAAAACAGCATACAATAAAAAAAGGGCTGGTATTATAATCACAGAATCTGCTATTGTGAATGAAATCAGACAGGTTTTCTCTTCTTTTTCTCTTTTAATAAAAAAGGGGTAGAATCCAGTTGTATTGCCCAAGCAGTTAGTCTCCTAAATCTTCTTGTGTTTGCAAAACACTTTGGACTTTGAAAGCATGAGAATGGTGTTTTGTGACACAAGTAATTTCAGGTTCCCAAGGTATGTTTCAGAAAAAGAAAATTATTTGTTTGAGAGTTTTACAGACAAACACACTGTGAGATATATATATATATATATATCTCCATATAAGATGGACCTTTGAATTGTGTGTTTGAATTGGATGCCTAGAGAGAAAAAAATAGAATTGATTCAACACTTGAGAACCTCTGTACACATAAACATGCATCTACTCAATTAAATTAGTTCTTCAGAGAAACAACACCATTAGAACTAGAAACTGAGGCAAAATAATGCCATGAATATTCATATGAATTTTTAAATTAAATCACTTTAACTCTGTTTTTTCCCTCTGAGTGTTTACTTTCTGCTGTTAATTAATGAATGTTTATTCTCTACCGAATCAGTGAATTTTAAATGTTTTACACAAAATATTCAGGATAAACAAATTTTTAATGCTGTCATATCAATATTGGCAAAGGAAAGCTGATGATGCTCCTCAAATATGGAGTGGGGCTGTTCTTGGCTATGCTGCTTTACCTAAGTAGAGGATTTGGACGCATACCTACTAAAAAAGCTTTAATGTCAGATGTACAAGCAAGTGAGTGGTGGTAAAATTTTTTACTCATAAATAATGATTTTCTTGCATTTAATTTCCTCACAGAACTAGGCAGCAAATCATTGTATTTGTATTTATTGTCACAGTTTTATTGTCTGACATAATATGTAACATAATTTATTGTCTAACATATGTTTTCAGTGAAATTGAGAACAGAAAATTTCTATTTGCTATTCCCAACTGTTTCTCACAGTGATGTATTTATTTCCTACAAAGGGTCAAGAAGCATTGCTGCATTGAATGGACGCAGAAAATCTCTCTTGTGCTTATGTAAATTCCAGAGATCTTCCCAGAGATTCCCCACAAA
>VXBN01000852.1:434917-492122 GCA_013397395.1 Sinosuthora webbiana
AAAAAAAAAAAAAAAAAAAAAAAAAAAAAATCCTGACTCAGTCATGACCATTTTATTATTAAATGTTGTGCAACATACTACATTTCATAGAATCATAGAATGAGTAAGGTTTGAAAAGACATCTGAGATCGAGTCCAGCCATTAACCCATGACCCAAAATGCCTGGGGAAGGTTTAGCCTTGTGGCACTGCCAAGATGCAATCCCTCTGCTTCTGGGCTCCAGATGGTCAGGAGCTGGAGTGCAAGAAGCATGGAAGAGCCTAAGGGCAGGGTTTCTGCTTAGCCCATAGAAGAGGAGGATGGGGGCTGTCCTGCTCTGCCTATTGGCATGGGGCTTGCCTGCACTCCTCTTTCTCTCAAGAAGCAACAACCACAGGTGAGTGTGGTTGGCAAATCATCCTGTCGTATTGACATGCCCACAACAAAGCCCCCCACGCTGGTCCCTTGGTCCTACCACAGATTTGTAAATGATCATGGTTGAAAAGAATGACAAAAATTTGAGGGTCCAAAAAAACTCATGAAGTTTTATCAGTAAATTACTGTTACAATTCAATATTAAATTCCTCTGCCCAAATGAAGGTGCAAATGAGACCAAATGCAAGAACACCAATTTTAGTTTGTGTACCAACTTTACTAAGAGTATAGGGAAAAAAGAGTGAGGTGGTGTCCGAGGGTGACTTAATGATGCTTGTATCCCCAATCATCTGTTTTGTTTATGCTGGGTATTAAGTTCTGTACCTTTAAGTCTGGTGCTGACAGCGAAGAAGGGGAAGAAGAAGCATGCAGTTTGTTCTCAGAAGCTGCACTTGCTCCCCTGCATTCCTTCTCACAGACACTGTTGTCTGGAGCACAGACAGTATGGAGAGAGCTCTCCTTTGCTTTTTAGTTAGTTTTTAGATTGCTGAGGCAGAGAGGCTCCCCGGACTATGGTTTTTCTTTTTCTTGGAACTGATCAGCCCTGCTCTGGACTGAAAACCCAGAAAGACACTGGGAGCTCACGCCTGTGGTCCACTGGGCCTGGGATGTTGCATTCCAGTGTAGGAGGGATGATAAGAGACTGAGTAAGCCAAGCTATACCCCATGAAAGGACTTTCTGAATTTTCCATCTCTTCAGAACAATGAGAGGCTTTACTGTTTAATATTATTCATTTTTTATGCTTGTGAATACTTTGTTCGTTAAATAAACAGGTTTTTCTACTTTTCTCCAAGGAAACCTTTTCCCAAGCCAGTAAGGAGAGGGGCTGCTGGAATCTGCTTTCTAGAGGGACCCCCTTGGACGTTTCCTTCCGAATTTGCCCTAAACCAGAACAGGTGGGGAGGACAGAGAGAGAGATAAAGAGATAGAGGAGGTAGAACAAGCAGAAGATAGCTACCAGTCAGTGCTTGTTTAAAGTATATGCTGCAAATGTTATTAAGCCTTTCCTTACACCCCCGTGTTACTTAAATTTTGATGGATGGTCATAGTCTTTGATCACAGAAGGAGAAAATAGGGATGAAGCAGAAGAGATAATGCAATAAATCGTGTATGAAACAATTGCCATTCCAATTATTTAGAAAATAAATTCAGTTAAAAACACCATTCCAAATTGCAGTAACCATGAGTCCCACCCTACGAGTTCTAATGATCAGAGTGTAGACATCAACCAGGAGCTGGGTCTCCAGTCATTAAACCAATCATTTGGCTTCATGGATTGAAACAATTCTGCAGTTTAACGAGTTTCTTTGTTCTTAACTCGCACTTCCTTAATGGAAGTAGAGGCATAATGAATGGTAATATAATATTTTGTGTTGGTTAAATTTAACATTCCATATACATCTTGTTCTTTAAGTAATTGATATTGTAAAACCTTTTTTTGATACTTGTTGGAGTTGAAATTTTAGTTCTCCAGGGGCATACTTTGTTCAATTGCTTGGTGTATTCATTTTCCATGTGATGTTTTCTACTGCCTTTTGATGTAGTCTGATAACTATATAAGATGAATCTTAAAGCTCAAAGCTAATCCAAATGGTACATGACAGTTCCTCATCTTGCAAATCCAGGTGTTATTATAGTCCATCGAATATATTTAGGGAGATGATGAGAGCGAAATAATCTTTAACAGGTAGTACATGTGAGGGATTCCACAAATACTGCCAGTTGGATATGGGTCCAGTGCATCTTGGTTTCCAGAAACTGGGCCCAGTGTCAAGCCAAAGGGTGAAAAAGTCCCAGATTAGGGCGGTGGGGTATATGCTTGGGGGTGGTAACATCCCTCAGTGCTTTGTCAAAGGGTACCATATTGGGATAGAAGTGCAGAGTTGACAGGCTATGGGCAGAGCTTCTCAGGTGGCCTTGCTCCTTTTTCGTTTGTGGCACACTTACTTTCTACAGTGAGGTTAAAGTCTCAGCAGGGACACAAACAGTGCCTTCCTTCCCAAGATTTTTTCCTCTGAAGCAGGGCACTGACTTTAATCCTCTGGTATCTTTAACCCTACACCTTCAAGGTGCTCAATAGTAGAGCTTTGAATATTTCCCCCTTTATCTGTGTCTGGACCCCCAATCAATACATAATCAATGTATTGGTAGGTCCTTATCTCCTCATCTACCGAACTGTAGATAATATTTGGGCTAGAGTAAAATGTGCTAGCATGGAGGAATCCTAATATCCCTGCAGTATTTGTTGAAAGTGTATTGCATCTCCTTCCACATGAAAGCAAAAAAATTCCAGTGTCTCTCCTGAAATGGAACCATAAAGTACATATCTTTCACATTGGTGGTAGCTAAACTTGGATGAGCTTCTGTATTATGGCAATTAACTCAGCAATGTTAGGCACTGCTGCTTTAAAGGTGCAGTATTAGTATTTAATTTTCCATGATCCATGATCAGTCACCATTTTCGGTTTGGCTTTTTTACTGGCCAAACAGAATAATTACAAGGAAAGTGAGTGGAAACAATTATCTCCTTTTTCTGCAAGTCTAATATCACATGGGAAACTCCTCCTGGACTTGACTGGAGGTACATTTTATAGAGTGGTTTTCCTGCCCCAAAGGCAGGTTTCTCACTTGTGGTGCAAATTTGTCATCGTGCACAGTCCATTCTTTCAGACATTTCTGGAAATGGGTTGGAAGCATTTGGGGGTTTGGGGTGGCCTTGATATCCCCCTACAGTCCAAGGCCACATCTTGGCTTTGTTCCTATGCTGAGATGGCACTGCACTGTGCTTATGTCTGAGAGTTACAACAAGCATATTTGTCCTGGAAAAGTGCTCCTCTGCTTTGGCCAGCACAGTCTACTGCATGGCTGCCTTCTCCAGCCACATCCTATTCTTTCACAGAGCCAGTTATTATCAAAAATCCTCGGTCATTATCAACAATTCTCATCTTTTACTATCAAAATATTTGGCTGGATCCAGAGCCATCCATCTGTTGCTTAGGGATTCTATACAGGCTTAGGGCCAGCTGCCATCTCCAGAAATCCACCTGACCCTGGCAGTGGGATGCTACATCTCTGGCTGTCCTGTGATGCAAGGACACTGGAACACCCTGCTCAGAGCACCAAGTGCCCTCCTGAAGAGGGAGGCCTGTTGTGTGGGGACAGCTGTAGGTGTGGACCTGTGCAGGATATGCTCAAATCACTTCCTATTCCATGTCACCAACTCTTCCTCTCAGGAAGTGGTCTCTTTGAAAGCGATTCTTTCTCTCATATCCCTCATGTCATCGCCTTCAAGGCTGAGAAAACATTTGTCCTCCCAATCCATATCTTTGTCCAAGCAGGACTGCAGATCCTGGTTATAAGAAGGCCTGTTACGGATCCACCTCAGCAGATCCAATTTGGTGCTTGTGGGTGTGTGTAGTTGACTGTCCTAGTCCTCTTCCCATGCCTCGTGCAGGAGGGGCATGGGAGAACTCTCTTCCTCAGTACTCCAATTTTTGTCTGTGCTGTCCTCTTCTTGGGACAGCTCCAGATCTCTGTTATCCTCCAAGTCTTTCTCCCTCTTAGCCAAGACCTCTGCCTCAGTCACTGATACTGACAGGAGTGCCCCTGCTGCCAGTCCTACTTGATGCCTGCTGAGGGCATGGGCTTCCATCAGGCTTGATGTGAAAGACCTGGGGGATGCCCAGCAGGGCCTGTGAATTGCAGCTTTCTGGCTTTCTCTGTCTGCTGCTCTGGTTGGTGCTGTCATCCTCATATCCATAATTTCTGCCACACAGGGAGGCTCATAAAACAGGGGCAAAGTTTCAGGGTCAAATGAGCCCATTTCTCTACTGTTTAGAGGTGTGCTCCTGAGGTGGGGAACTCCATTGTTAAAGCCCCAGTACTCGGACCATATCTGACATGTGAGGGGCAAGGGAGGGTTCTCCTTTCTAGCACTCCAGATTTGGTTTTCACTGTGCTCCACTTGAGACAGCGCTTGGGGGTAGTAGGGTTTCAAGCATTCCCTCTCCTCTACCAAGACCTTCTTATTCTCTGGTACTTCCAGGATTGTCCCTGCTGCTCCTCCTGCCCATTTCCCACTGAGGGTGTGGGTTTCCAGAGGGCTTGGCAAGGAGCTGGGGGACGGGCAGCAGGGGCTGTTTGAAGCAGCTCCCCAGCTCTCTGCCTCTGCTGCTGTAACTTGTGAGATGAAGTCAGAAGTTGCTGCCTTGTCCATCTCTTGAGCTTCAGTGGTGAGAGGCACAGAGTGCTCCTCTACCTGCAGTGCCTCTTATGGCTGCCTGTGGCCCACCTATGGGCAGGAGGAGAAAGATGAAGATGAAGATGAAGATGAAGATGAAGATGAAGATGAAAATGAAGGAGGAGGAGGAGGAAGATGAAGAGGAAGAGGAAGAGGAGGCAGTGGTCCCATCTCCCCAGTCCTTCACCCCAGGCCTCTTTGGAAACCTCTGCCACTGAGGTATCCAGGGGAGATGCTACCTCGTGAGGAAAGTGTTCTCCTGGGACTGAGCACTCCAGGTCTCAGTGCTCTTTAAGTAACCTCAGCCTCAGGTCATGGCCCTTTGTAACAATGGTCTTTAGGCACAATGAGACCCCTGCATCACAAAGGGCCCTGGAATATGCTGATGTGACAATTGGCCACACCCCAGCACCCTTATAACAGCAGAGTGAGACAGGCAGAGCTGGCTGGGACTGGATGGACCCAGCTGGAAACAACATGCCAGGCATAAGACAGACCCTGCCTTTTCCACACAGAGGCTCCAGCTGACCTAAGCTATCCCCTTCCACATAGCCCCAGTGCTTGTGGCCCTGCTGAGCTCAGCCCTGTCTGCCTTCAGCCGCTTGTGGTGCCACCATCCTGGAGGTCCACATGTCAGAAGGGTAAACTACTTGTTGATAGAATTGCCTTGTAAAAGTTTAGGGCTTGCCACCCAGCAACCCTTTCTGTGCATAACTGTAAATTAATCAAAGAACACTTGTGTGTGGATCAGCCTTTTACACATTGGGTGAAAGATAACACACAGTGGTTTTGGGAAAACAGGCGGGACATGGGGACAGTGCCAGTGTTGTTCTGGGGACCTGCAGCAGGGAGTGCCTGAAACTAGCTTCAAATTATTTTAAAAGAGTGGGAGATTTGGATCCAAATTTTTATTTTGGCCCGTGACAGATAAAAGTATAGAGCTGGAAAAGAATTGAATTGAAACTTCTTAGAGCTTTGATCACAGTTTTAGTTCAGGCTCAGGTCTAGCAGGTGAATTATCTCCTAATTAGAAATGTTATAATCAGCAGTGGTTTTATGTTTGTTATTTATTTCCTTTTAAAACTTTTTTTCTCTTCTAAAAATCAAACAAGTCTGAGGTATTGTTTTTGCTGTTAAAAGCAGAAGACTGGCTATCCTCCAAGTGTCAGTCTTCATGCAGCAAATTATCAGCAGGCTGCCAGCTTTAGCATGGTACCAGAAGATTACAAAAGAACAAAAGAGAATCAGAGAGTAAAGCAAACATAAAGCTTGCAGAAGTTTCAGTTCCCAACCCTATCTAGTTTGTAAGGAAGCAAAATATCACATCAATTTATGTTTCAGCAACAAAAATATAAATGCATTTTAAAATGGAAAATATTGAAAAAGCACATAGCAAAGTATTTGCATACTATGTAGTTGCATAGTAGCTTGCATTTGCAAATTGTAAATATGATCATATGATACAAAGAAGTATTTGCAAGAAAGAAAAGCAAGTTGACGGTTGGTAGAAGTACGGAATCTACTTCCATTCTTTTGAAATCATGTCTAAATTTACTTCTGTTGCTGCACAGGAATATCTTGGTGCTCTAAACAAGTCTTAATGCAGACAAAGATTTTTTAAAAAATCTTTGTACATTAATAATAAACAAATATTTTTCATATTTTGGCTTAATTTTTCTAAAATGGTGAATGAGTTTGATCTTGATCTTGTAGAGAGCCTTGTGTGCTGCACTGTTTTCAGTGTATCAAGGAGAATTTTGTGGAGTACCCCCTTCAGTGTGGGAGAACAGCATGGTTTTTGGCTTCAGAGAAGAAGGGTCTGTATTTGTCATCAAAGAGCTGGAGATGATGTGTTGTGACAATAAAGTGCAAAAAACTGTTAGGTCAATAGGCAAAAACTGACCTGCACTGTGGATAAATAGAGTGGAAAATACTGTCTGATAACATAGATATCTTTTCCCCTCCAATATGATTATTCATCTTTCTCTCTGAATCATGGCTCTTCCCTACAGAGATGTCTATGACACTCCAGCTAAATACTATCCCCTGTGTGCTGAGTTTTCCTTTCTTTACAGGTAGGGAAAACAATACTAATTGAGTTTGCTGTTGTCCTCTATTATTTTATTTTGCTGCAGAAAAATGTGCAGCACTGCAGATGAAAAATAGTAACTAATTTCACAAAGTTGGAGTGATTTCTCACTACCAGTCTTGAGGCATTTGAGGCATTTTATTTTTTAATTGTCATAAACTGATAAATATAGAAGATGGATCACAATGCAATACACACTCACATCTAATCAAAAAATGAAGTAAGAAATTAAATTATCTGTATCAAATATGGAATGGAAGACAGTAAGGCACAACAACAAAACATAGGTTTTATGTCTGCATGTGTAAATTTGAAAAGAACTGAAATGAGAGGCAGTAATGACCAAAAAATGGATTCTGATCAACAGTCCAGTATATCTGTAATTACAATTAGATGTTTTAATTTAACTTCTAATAATTAAGATAAGTAGCACTGTTTAAATCAGAGATAAGTAGCACTATTGTTAATCCAGAAGTTCAGCACTGATTGAAAAAAATTGAAATGCATAATTCTTACAAATATCTTGGGTGATCTATGAAATCTAGGAAAAAAAAAAAGAAGAAGGCAATATGCTTTTTATAAAAAACAGTAATTCCTACTGTGTCGTATTCTTCATGCACAGGAAGAAAATCTGAAATTTATAAAAGAAACAAAGGCTGAAATTCTCACATCTCTTCTTACAGAACAAAGTTAGTGGTAGAACCTCTTCCAGATTATTTATTCCACATGTTACCAGTGCACAGTGTTATAAAACCTAGGAAAGACTGCTAAATTACACAATGCTCAAGAAAGTGGAGTCTAAATGGTCTGACCTTCAACTTTTGGAATTTATTTTTGTTTAAGCTCAAATAATTTGGTCACATATTTCAAACAAAGACATGTACATCTGAAGTGAATACCAATTAATTAAAACAATTTTGTAAGAATCAAAGGCTTTATAAATTTCTTTCATTCATGTATTGAAGGCTTTTGTTAAATAGAATGATCTGAAAATTACTCAGAAATTACAGGAAATTTCAAAATTACTGGAATTTTGAAAGCAAAGAATTCTGCATGAATAAATGAAAAATTACTTGCAAATATGGACTGAGTTAAAAATAAACTTTGTTTTTTAATTTTAAAACCAATTTCATTCTTTCTGAGGGAATCTAAATTTTTTTAACAGAAGTTAAGACAGTTGATATGTGTGTATAATATCTGAAATGGTCTCTGTTCCCTCTTGCAAAACAAGTTTTGAAACACTGACAGGTACTTGGAACAAAATCACACCTTTTTTTTTAATCAAACCCTATTTAGATATTCTCTATGCACTCTTCTGTTCTGTGCTGCATCTTACGACATCTTGATGTGTGAATTAAAGTGCTGAAATGTGTTTTAAAGAAATCCTCCATCTGGAAAAAGGAAATAATGTGTGAGAACACCAAACAGATTGAGTTCTTAGGATAGGTTTCTGTTTATAGAGCAAATAATTGCATTAGGAGTTAAATAAAGGAATATGTGATGAAGACAGCTGCAATGCTCTTCAAAAGCAGACAGCTTCTGTAAGGCTTTGGCAAACTACTATTCTGCATCAAGATAATTAAGGCAAAGTGCATTTTTCTCCCTCTTTGGAAACAGGGTAACAAAATTCTGATTCATGCTTTCTGTTTATTTCATATACAGGAACTCCCAGATTCTCTGAAAGAACAGATCTATCTGAAAGAGTGGCATGTGTACAATACATTGATACAAACCATTCCAGCCTACATTGCACTATTTCAAGATCTGAGAGTACTAGAATTGTCAAAAAATCAAATCAACCATCTTCCAGCAGAGATTGGTGAGTTGATCCAAGATATTCAGTTATTTATACTCATACGACTTAAGGCTATTTCAGGAAAATGAGCATCCATGGATATAATTGTTAATTTATGGATAATTTTCTTCCTTGTTTACACTGAACAGTACCCACTATGTTTTTATATGTCTCTGACTTTAATTATACTTGCCAAATTGTATTGAAAACCATGAATATAGTATGGGAAAAAGTTAGCACATTTTTGCTCTCTGATTATAAGGCAGTTATTGCTTATATTTAAGTAGATGGAGAGTTGTTTATGGGAACAGGTGGTGTTTTAAATTCCTTACAGATTAAGAAAAATAGAAGTATTAAAGGATTTTAAGCCTCAAACAAGATGAATTCAAACATAAGATTGTGGGAAAAAGGAATCAAAAATAGAATCCTGCAAAAAAATATACATTTTAATTTTTTTTTTTTTTTTTTTGTTCAGAAATGGTCCTAATTTATTAAAGAGCTGTATAATAGAGTAATTGATTCATAGAAAAATTTGGATTGGAAGGGACCTTAAAAGTCATCTAGTTCCATCCCTACTGCTGTGGGCAGAGACACCTTTCATTAGACCAAGTTGTTCAGAGCCCTTTCCAACCCGGCCTTGAATGTTTCCAGGGATGCCGCTTCCACTACTTTTCTGGGCAACATATGCCAGTGCCTCAACACCCTTACAGTGAAGAATTTCTTTATAATGTCTAATATCTATCTAATTTGTAATGTTCTTCATAATATCTATACTCAACCTAGTGTTATAAGTTTTAGAGAAACAAATTCTTAATTCGTAAATGCTTTGGCCCTTGACACCTTTGGCTACATAACAATAATTTTAATGCTTGCCTCTCCTATGTTTTTGGATCTTACAATAGAAAAGCTTATTTGACAAATTGTATTGGTATTGAGAAGGATTTGCTGCTCTTACAAAGAAAAATATAGCTGTAACACGTGGCATCTTCAAGAGCTGAAGAAACTGGGCCCATTCTGGGCTCTCCAGTATTGAGCTCATGCTCAGTCTCAGACACCATGCTCAATAAAAGGCACCTCAGTCTTTGATTTTAAATACAGTAGTCCTAAGCTTTCCCCATGAGTGCCATTCCTTGTGTACACTAAGAGATAACAACTTAAAGACTGAAACCTTCACCTCCCTTGATATTGTAGGTTTAACTAAGAAAAACAGGAAGAGGGAGAGCATCCTTAAACACAGAAATCTGAGATAGAACTTTCTACTCTTTTGGTATTCTATTGGTCAAGTAACACTCATGCTTTTGATTTATTTGCTAGCACTAAATTTTAGAAAGAAAATTTTACATAGACATCAAGACCTATTTTATAGTTTCAGCCTGGCATTTAAACACACTAACAGATCATAAACAAGACACAAACAGGAGATAATGGACATAAAATGAGCACTGTTTTATCAACACTTTGACTGCAGAACTCAGATAGGTCAGTGAGTTTAATGGACAAACACTTTATAAGAAAGATGTAGTTTAGAAGAAAGGGGTAATAGCATGGAAGAAAGGGGAAAGGCTACAAGTTTCCTGCCAGAGGCAATGTTAAACCATTAAATGGGTTTTAAGGGGTTGTTGCTTAACAACTGAGGCAGAAAAAGTTTTTCTTTATTCTCATAATATTATGCACTGTTAATGAAAATGATCCCTAATAACATTATTAAATCTATTTCCACAATAAAGGCAGGAACACAGAACTCAGAATCACAGAATTGTTAAGACTGGAAATGGCCTCTAAGATCATTGAGGCCAACCATAAACCTATCCCCATTGTGTTCATCTCTAAACCATGTCCCTAAGTGACACATGGACACTTTTTTTTAGCATTTTCGAGGCTGGTAATTTTACCTGTTATTTGAGTTGCCAGTTCCAATACCTGGATAACCCTTCGGCGAAGAATTTTTTCTCTAGTATCCAATCTAGACCTCCCCTTGTGCAACTTGAGGTAATTTCATCCTTTCACTTCTCCCACCTTTCACGTGGGAGAAGAGACCAACTCTCACCTTGCTACACCCTCCTTTTCAGGCAGATATAGAGAGCAATAGGTCTCTATTGACCTTCCTCAATAGGAAGGTCATTTTCCCTTTCTCCAGGATCAACAACACCTCCTCCCTCTGCTCCTCCTCATAAAATTTGTGCTCCAGACCCTTCCCCAGCTCTATTGCTCTTCTCTGGATGCTCTGCAGCACCCCAGTGTCTGGAGCTGTTGTGGATTAGAAATGGTATTCCCCAATTTAATGTTCCCACTGAAGCATTTCAAACCATGTTGCACTCACTCATTCCCACCTCCATCTCCCCTCCCTGTTCAGTGATGTGGAGAGGAAAATTTGAGGCACAAAAGGTAAAGATCATGGGTTGTGATAAGAAAAATTTACTGGAAACAGCCATAACATCAGTTACAGAGCAAAGCACTGATACCCAGCCACACTTACTTGATCAGGAGGGACTATTTCTCCCGCCCCTGAAAAATGCTGTGAGGTGGTATAGGATAACCTCTGGGTATTAGCAATGCCCCCTCCTGGCTGCTGCAAAATTTAGCCCTGTTCTGGACAAAACCAGGACAGGGGCCCGGAACTGAACCCAGGATTTGAGGGGTGATCTCACCAATGCTGAGTACAGCAGGACAATAACTTTCCTGGTCCTGCTGGCCACACTATTTTTGATACAAGCCAGGATGTCTTGGGCCTTCTTGGCCAGCTGGGCACACTGCTGGACCATGTTTGACCGGGTTTCAAAGGTCTCCAGGTCTTTTTCTGCCAGGCAACTTTCCTGCTCCTTTTCGCCAAGCCTGCAATGCTGTATGGGGCTGTAGTCACCCAAGGACAGAACCTGGCTCTTTGTGTTATTGAACCTCATACAACTGCCCTCGGCCCATTGATGCAGCTGATCCAGATGACTCTGAACATCTTTCCTACCCTCTAGTAGATCAATCCTCCCATCCAACTTGATGTTGTTTGCAAAGTGACATAGGGGACACTCGATATCCAGATCAACAATAAAGACTCCAAAGAGGGCTGGCCCCAACACTGAGCCCTGGGGAGCACCACTGGTGACCAGGTGACAAGTAGGTTGCTCTAGTAGAGGGTAATGTAAAGCCTGTATCAGACCTTTTTTGGGAAACAAGGAAAAAAGGTCTCATTGTTTCTAGTAGCACGGATCTTTCAATTGCATTAAAATGATGGGATTTCTGCTCATCAGTAGCTTTTATGTTATTTCCATATGTTCACTTTCTGTCCATTTATCCTGCTAGCTTATACCCATAATTTCTTTATTTCGATGTTTTTGTTGCTTTTTTAAAGGGAAATGTTTGCCTGGAAGGGACAGAGAATGTTAGAAAATGCTTTCTTGTACGGCTTCCCTCAGACAGGGTGTTATAGCACTCATCATCCTCCCCTTACCCAAGAACTTTTGTTCAGAAATTTTATTTTTCAAGATTCATTAAATCAAAGCACTCTTCTGCAGAAACATAGATTTGAACATGAGACACTGCATAACCAAATTAACAATTTTTCTAAGACATAGATACTATTTATACATACATATATATATGTATTTTATATATATATATGTAATTTATATATAACTCTATATCATAGTAGTAATTCTAGCCTATGCAGAAAATGATGCATATTTACTAATGTAGTGTAAAAAGAAGTAATACAAGAAACCACTCCAAGACTGTGTACCTGAACTGTTCAGCACTTTTTTGCCAAAACTTCCTGATGTTTTTCAGTCTTACTGAATGTTGTGTCTTGATAGGCCCCCTATTAGTAAGGCAGTGGAACTGCTCTTTTTATTATGGCATAAGTTACAGATGAACTTTGTCTCAATATGTGTAATGGTCTCTTTATTTATGTGTAAGGGGACATGCTTGCGAATATCTGTGCTTTTACTTCATGTACTATATATGCATATAGAGATGGATATTAATGGGTATTGGAAATGTTAATTATTTTCATAAGACAATATTATGAAAGGTCTTAGATATTTTGAAGTTTTTGAA
This sequence comes from Sinosuthora webbiana, assembly GCA_013397395.1. Lineage (NCBI taxonomy): Eukaryota > Metazoa > Chordata > Aves > Passeriformes > Sylviidae > Sinosuthora > Sinosuthora webbiana. The sequence goes on from VXBN01000852.1 coordinate 447,504, forward strand.
TACTATTTGTAAATGAAACCTTTCATATTTTAAATATATATGTCAACTTACTTGCTAAATTTTCACAAGGAAAATTTTTGATTTGGGAGCCTTATCTAAGCAGAGAGTGAGGACTGAGTGTTAAATCAGAAGGTAAGGTGTCTGAAAATGTTAAGTGCTAAGGTATTCATGATTTTGTCTTCTGCTTACAAACCAGCAATAACTAGGTAAATATCAAAGCTAAAATGTACTTGAGAGCAATGACAGATATTTGATGTTGGTAGTGACACGCATCTTGTTGAGTCTTTAATCTTCAGACAGAATTGAAGTCAAGTTTAGATCAACAGATGACCTGCCACAGGGTAATGTGGTAAGCCAAATTATGACAACTTTTGATTCTCACAAGAAAGAAAGGTATGAGAGGACGTGAGGTGATAAGAATATTTTCAATGAAAAGAATTATTGCTGCAGTAGAAATTTCTGGACTTCTGGAATAATGAGGTTCATGTTCCTGCTTTACCAGATTTAGGAGATAATGCTCCACTGTGAATCAGAGAGAGGAAAGAGTTGAATCCATTATCAGATATTTCAAATCATTTTTCTAGTCACATATGTACATGAACAAGAACAAATTTGTAACAGAAGACAGCTGAGAATACTTTTGATAGTTTTTGTGTAATAGCAAATATTTTAATGAGAATTGTAAAAAATAAGAAAAGTTCAGAATGGAATTGTCTGTCTTAAAATTTGTTTTGTCTAGAAACAATAGGGAAAAAATCATGAATGGGGTGTGGCCAGGGGATTTTCTTTGTTTTCCGAGTGAGATTATAGCTGTGTCTTTGACTATGTGGCTGCAGTGCAGTTGCTGTATATAAAGTGGTGCTGATGTATTAGTAATTGCTATAACTGAAACTGTCCAACAATATATTCTCATATTCACATACGGAAATAGTGAACTGAAGTTTCATATGTTCCCAAAGCCTTTGTGCTGGCATGGAACTGTAATGTTATATTGGGATTTTTTGTCTCACAAATTATCCATTATACTTTTCAAAGAGCTGTTAATAAAATATTTGTACTGTGTCCTCCCCCATTTTTGATTTTCCAAATATTTAGGATTAAAAATAACTGCTTTTGAGACATAATTCATTAAGAAATCATTGGGGATTTTTGTCTCTTTTCCACTGCACATTATAAAATTTCCTTTGTGCGTATCATTAATCCAATTTTCTAGAACTCAGGGAGGAAAACTATTTGTAATAGAATTTTAAGTGACTTCTCGATACCTAAAATAGCTTTTTCTATTAATAAGATTCCCAATGTGTTTTGTGAGTTTTCAAGAAGAAAATACATATTCTCATTTTAAATGCCTGTTCTGAGGAATTGCAAACTCATCTATTACCTTTGTCATTTATTCAGTATTCAGTGTCATTTGTCCAACAGCTCAGTCTTGAATGAAAAGGAGGAAAATTTTGTTTACATCCCACTTTTGAAGAGGCAGTACTAAACACTGGTGCTGCAAGTTGACTGTTTTTATGAGGGTATTTTTGACTCAGTTTTCAATGGGACCCCCTCTTCTCACGCTTTCTGAGTGGATGGCACTGAGGGCAGGGAGTGGGGGAGTTAAGGCACTTGCACTGTAAGCAAAGATCAGGTTCATGGCCACCTGAGGAACTTGAATATAGGTGTGTCTATGGGAACTGATGAGATGCATCCCAGGGGATTGAGGGAACTGCCTGATGTAGCCACTGAGCCATTCTGTGACATTTGAAAAGTCATGGCAGTCAGGTAAAGTCCCAGGTGACTGAAAGATGGGAAATGTTTTACCCATTTTAGAAGAAGGTAGAAAGGAGGACCTTGGGATCTGCTGACCGCCCAGATCCCTCTTCTCTGTCCCTGGGAAAATCATGGAAGAGATCCTCTTGAAAGCTATGCTAAGGCACACAGAGACCACGGGGGTGGTTTGAGAAAACCAGAATGGCTTCACTAAGGAAAAGTCCTTCCTGATCAACTTGTTGGCCTTCTGCAATGGAGTGGCTTTACCCATGGACAAGAAATGGGGTCTTATCTGTCTGGATTTTGGTGAGGACTTTGACATGGTCACCACATTCCTCTGTCTAAAGTGCAGAGACATGGATGTGATATGTGCATTGTTCAGTGGATTCAGAGGAATTGTCTAGATGGTCTCATCCAGAGTGTACTGGTCAAGAATTCAGTGTCTGGATGGACATTTGGGAGATGTGGTGGGCCTCAGGAGACTGTATGGGAAACAGTGCTATTCAGTGTCTTCATCAATGATTTAGGCAGTGGGTTTGAGTGCACCCTCAGCAAATTTGCAGACAACAACCTGCTGAGTGGTGAGGTTGACCTGTTTGAAGGATAGGTTGACTTGTCTGTCATACAGAGCAACCTGGACATGATTGTGAATCTCACAAGGTTTAACAAGACCAAGTACAAGGTGCTGTTCTTTGGTTGAGGCACACTCTGGTATCAGCATATGCTGAGGGATGAACAGATGGAGAGCAGCCCTGCTGAGAAGGACTTGGTGGGTGAGAGGCTGGACATGACCTGGCCATGGGCACTCCCAGCCCAGAAAGCCAAACGTGTCCTGGGCTGCATCCAAAGCAGCATGGGCAGCAGGGGAGGGAGGGGATTCTGCCCCTCTGCTCTGCTCTGGTGAGACCCCAGCTGGAACCCTGCATCCAGCTCTGGGGTCCCAGCACAGGAAGGATGTGGATCTGTTGACATGATATCAGAGGAGACACACAAGGGTGATTAGAGGGTTGGAGGGCCTCTCCTATGATGACAACCTGAGAAAAATGGGCTTGTTCAGCCTGTAGGAAAGAAGGCTCTGGGGTGACCTTCAGTACATGAAGGAGGCCTATAAAAAAGCTGGGTAGGAACTGAATGCAAGGGCATATAGAAACAGGACAAAGAGTAATGGCCATAAACTGAAAGAGAGTAGGTTTAGTTTAGATATTAGATATTCTTTCTTCTGAGGGTGATGAGGCAATTAAATAGGTTGCCCAGATAAACTGTGGATGACCCAGCCCTGGAAGTGCTCAATACCAGACTGGATGAGGCTTTGAGAGACCTGGTCTAGTGAAAGGAGACCTTGCCCATGGCAGTGGGGCTGGAACTAGATGACATTTAAGGTCCCTTCCAACCCAAGCCATTCCATAATTCAATGATTCCATGCATGCAGATTAATGTAAAGGTCCCTTCCAATCCAAGCCATTCCATAATTCAATGATTCCATGCTTGCAGATTAATGTAAAAAGTTGCCTACCATTTTACTCCAGTTTGTACAAGTGGATCTACATTTGCATTGATTGGGATCCTTAGATAATAAAGGCATTCTGTAATCTCATCGGTATTTTGTCTCCGACACTTTGTTAGGACCACTAATGTAGGCTTGTGTAATAGGTGAATTTGTACTACCATTATTACAATGCTGGGCTGCTTATAAGAAATTAGAGAATTACAAATTCAGGTTTTTAAAAATCAATAAAAAATTTAAATTGAGAATAAATGCAACAACTATGACACTGGATCTCCCATCTAAAAAACCCTAAATCCTAATTGGGAAACTTTCAGGGAGGCCATGGATTTAATTTTGGCTTTTACTGCCTCTCCATGAAAAACACAGAGACGTTAGATGTTTAATTCCAGAATTTACGTATTTTATAGAATGAAAATTCAGTGACATTAAGCACGGTTAAATGCAGTATTGTACAGCAGTGATTTTGCTATTACTACTTTTAATTCAGAAGTTGTGCTTGAATATTATTTGAATGTATATGTAACATGCATGGGAGTCAAATCCTGCTCTACATTTGTGCAGTCATGGAAAGGACGTCACCTCCTCCCTCCCCTCCTAAAGCTGCCTCAATGGCAGTATTTCATGCTCATTAAGCCTGATGTTGACTGGGCAGCATACCAAAGAGGGTGGAGAACTTTTGCACTAAGAAGACATAGATGAACCCCTAGATGCAGATTTCAGGGTTGTGAAAGTCCTACATGATGCCTTTCCCCCCTATCTTATTTCCCCTCCTCCAAATGACAATGTCTATGGTATTTGAAGACTATTTTGGGATTCATCTCTCAACAATTTTGTGCTCCTTCAGTCAAGACACAGGACTTGATAATCTTTAGTTTTCGTGGATGTTTTTTATAGTTGCATATTTGTGCTCTCTCTCTGACAAAATTATTTTAGCAGATCTCATTCTGTAATCTGGATTACCATTCTGGCAGCTCATATAGCCTAACTCTATCCTTATCTACATTGTTGGTTGTGAAAATTTAAAACAGTTAAACAGGAAAGAGTCATTGTAGATGTGGTGCTGAATGGAAACCAGGTTGAAATAAAAAAATTATAAAGGAAAAGCAAGTTGTTCCCAGCTAATTTGGTTTCTATCTTTCAAGAAAATGATTGAGCTTCAAGTAGTACATCTTGTCTAGCTGGTATTCCATTATGTATTTGATACAGAGAACAATGGAAAATGAATGTTTGGCTCTAACAGAATGGACTTTGATGCCTCAATTGTGAAAGACTTGTTAAACAGAGACAAAAATATGTTTATTTGGAAAGAGAAGGTGTTGGTCGTGAAGAAGGTCATTTGTGGATTTTCTCAAGGATCAGTCTTGACTTTATCACTTAGTAATTTTCAGGAATTAAAATTTTCAGGGTTACTGAAATTTTCTGACAGTTTGTCTGTGCATTGTCACTACAAAATCGGTGGGAATATGATAAGGCTGATGAACAGATAGGCTTCTGAAAAAATACACAGATTAAATTCACAGTTGCAGAGCTCAAGGTCAGGTATTCAGTCTTCATGCAGCGTGTCAGAGGTCATTAAATCCAAAAAACTGAAGAAATGAAATTCCAAATCTAACAGTCACAGGAGGACTATCCAGTAACTTTAAATGAGAACAGATGCAAAATAAGTCTATTAGGACCGTTTAAGGAGGAGAATTTTTATTTTGTCAGCAGAGACTAGACAAAATGGCTTATTCAGGCTAGTAAAATAAATTCCAAGATGTCTGTAACCTGTGGAAACATCAGAGGTAAACACCAGGGAAGAAAAAAAAACCAAACTATTTTAAGATGAACTAGACAAAAGAATGAATGGTTATAAAACTTCTACAAATAAATTTAGGCTAGCAATCTGAAGATTATTCCAAATAAAGAAAATTATGAAACTCAGTAAATTCTTATAACAGCATAACAGCAGCAGATATAAAAAATAAACTACTTTTCAAATGGAATGTGAGAAATAAAAAAATGTGATTATGTGGTCATGCAAGGATTTTATTCAGGAGATCCTGGTTAGTCTTATATATGTCATATCACCCTGGGGGGCATGTTAATGCTTGACTACTGCTCACTTGTCAGGTGGCATAACTTAATCCACTGAAGAGCCCAGAGGTGAAAAATAACCCCTACAGAATTCCAAGAGACTGCTCCCTGAAGGTAGATCTTAGCAAGCTTCATCCCATTCATCTATGTTGTCCTGAGTTTGTTACGGAAATAGAATTCAGTTGCATGACTCATGCCTCTTCCCAGTAACTTTCATAATCTTAGTCACAGCAATTACTATAAATTGACTGTAGAATCTGTAGTGTCTTTCTGTCGTGTTAGAGAGAGATTATATATCATAAGAAAAAATGTGATGCATTTTTTATTTATCTTTTTTCTTATACCTGCAAACCATACTGGGAGCATTGACATACAGGTTAGGTGCTGTGAAAGCTTTCTGCTCTGCAGACAGAGAAGCTGTGCTCGAGTCCACCACTACCCAGAAAAGCTGCTACATTTTTGTGATTTCTTTTTCATAAATGGTTCTGCTCCATGTCTCTAATCATCAGAGACAAAGAGTTAGACAAGACAGTGACTAGCATGTTGGTAGCACCAGATGCCTTGCCTAGTAGTCCATTAGCAGTTAGTTCTCCAATTGCTAATGGAACTGAGAGGTAGAAATTTCTCTAGAGGTAGAAATGAGGTGGCTGAAAAATTAGCAGCTACATCTGTTGTGGGTTAACCTTTACAGGTAGCTAAGCCTCATACAGCTTGCTCAGTCTCCTGCAGTCCAGTCTCCCACAGCAGGATGGGGAGAGAAAGAGAAAGGCCAAAGCAAGAAAACTCATCCATCAAGACAGTTTAAAAAGAAGATGTAAGCCAACCAGTGATGGAAAAGCACTCACTCACCACAAACTGATCCACACTCAGTCCCTAAACTTTAGGGACCTTGGAAATCTCACTCCCATTCTACCCTTTCTCCAGCTTTTACTGCTGAATGTGACATTATATGCTATAGCATATTTCTTTGGTCAGTTTGGATCGAGTGTCTCAGCCCTGTCCCCTCTGAGTCTCTTGTCCACTTCTAGCTGACTCACTGGGGCAGCAGAGTGGGTGACAGAAATTTTTGCTGTGTTAGCACTTTTAAGTTACTGCATTGTTTGGTCATAAATCCAAAACATAACACCATATGACTTGCTATGAGAAGCACTACATTCCAGATAGAACCAGTACAATATTCCAATGCTGAAAGGACAGGGAAAACATTCCAGGGTTATTGAATAAATGGGTTTTTTTTCATTCCAATAGGATTTTCTCCCCTTTAACAAGGGATTAATTGATTGAGGAAGTAAACTGTAATTTTCTGAATCTCTAATTTTAAGGCATTTCTGTTTCGGTGCTTATTTTGTTTCAATGGAGTGGTAAATTCATCGTTATGACACTTATTATGTGTTATAATGTCTTCATCTACCTTACGGTACTAAATCTGGTGAGGCTTCCTGATCAGTAGGAAGGACCACTTCTATTATTTTTAGGTGCTTAAAAATATGGAAATAAGGTAGTTCACACATTGACACAATTAAATTAGTTTTATTACCCCAACAACCTTTGTCAGATAGTAGTGTACTGGCAAAACAATGCCTGTTACAGTCTTACAGAAATGTTTTCTTCTATTTTAACTAAGTCAGCAGCTTACATTAAAGGAAAACACCGTCCTAAAAGGACAGCTGAATTTTGAAACATATTTCAGTTTCTGGCAGAGCTAAAACTGGAGGGAATCTGGGTGGAAGACCCCCTGTTTTTCTTGGCTGCAACCTGTAGAGATTAATGTAAAAGAGTTCTCACAATATATGCCTTGTCTGCCACATGTGAGATCATTTGGGTGGTCCAAATTTGGTGGTCTTCCGTTTGAAGACAATATTGTGTCCAAAGGAAACTATGGGGTTCATTTAAAATGCAGTGTGATCTGGTGGCTGCTAGTGTTGACCATCAAACTGCATGTCTCTGGCTCTGACAACAGCAATTTCTCAGGGAAAAAATGTAGGACTTTCTACTCCCTATGCTTCTTCTCTGTCCTTTTCTGTGGAAGCACCAAATAGCTTCTGGTGAGGATTTCCACAGATTGCAAAAGGTGAGCAACTCTAAGCCCACCTTTGCTTTGGAAGAAGTTTAACTAAGTGTTAATGTCTTAAGGATAAGATCACTGTTACGACACTGACCTGAGGACACTTCAAACTCTGCAATGTCAACCACATCTAATGAAACCCCAGATTCTTTAAAAAATATAATTATAAATAGACGACTTACTGTTGTGGTTTAGGAATTGTACCCCCCAATTTAATGCCCCCCTGAGACTCTTCAAACTATGCACTACTCCATCTTGCTCCCTGGATTTCCCCTTCTCTTCTCCCTGCAGCATTCTGGAGAGGAGAATGGGAGGAACAAAGGCAAAGATTACACACTGAGAGAAGAAAAATTTACTAGAAACAGAAATAAGTTAATAAAATGTACAGTAACAACCACAATACTAATGACAGAAGTTACATGAAAAGATGTGTTTCACACAGAAAAAAACCCTAATAATAGAAAATTAAAAAATCAGATTGCTCCCTCCTCCATGTCTACTTGACAGAACTAGAACCCCTTCTTCCTGGAAGAAAGTCTCTTTCTCCCACTCCTGACAATGATATGAGCTGGTATAGAATAACCTCTGGGTCCTACCCGTGCCCTTTATCAGCTACTGGAAAAATTAGCCCTCTCCTGGCCAGACCTGGGACTCTGATTAATATAAGTTTTTGGTTGCTGAATGTCTTGTCTTGCTTAGAAATATCTAGTCTACTTTGAGACCCTGTTGATGATGACACTGTTCTCTCCCAGTTTCCAAATGCTGAATTGCAGTTGTGTTTCTTCTGCATTTCCTTCTGAATTCAATATTCTGTCACGGGGTAGAAGAGAGTACTACAGGAAAATAAATGAGCGAGAGGAATATTGTAGATGATAACAAACTGAGTACATACAGTTGATATCCTTACAGGAAGGGATGCCATCCAGGACCACCTTGACAAGCTTGAGAGCTGGGTTCATGTGAACTGCGTGGAAGTCAGCTAGGGAAAGTACAAGATCCTGCACATGTGCTGGGACAATTTCTAATATCAGTGCAGACTGGGGGTGAAAAGATTTGAGAAGCCCCACAGAGAAGGACTTGAGAATACTGGTGAATGAGAATTGGATATAAGCTGGCAATGTGAATTTGCAGCCCAGAAAGCCAACTGTATCTTGAGTGGCAGCAAAATAAGTGTGACCAGTTGAAGGGAGGATGTCACTGTGAGACTTGGCCTGGAATACTTCATCCAGTCCTGGGCCTTTCACTACAAGAAAGAGATGAGCCTGCTGGAATGACTTCAGTAAAGGACTGTGAAAATTGTCAGAGGTCTGGGGCAATTGAATTTCCTTCTGTGAAGAAAAGCTGAGCCAGCTGGGAGTGTTTAGACTGGAGAAGGTTCTGTTAGCACCATATTGCCACATTTCAACATATAAAGTGGATTTATGAGAAAGTTAAGAGGAGATGTTTTACCAGTGCCTATACTGACAGGACAAGGGACAGTGACTTTAAATAGAGTAGGTGTAGATTGGATGTAAGAATTTTTTTTATGATTAAGGTGATGTGAAGTATGCCTGGAGAAATTGTGCATGACTCATCAAGGGAAATATTCAGTTGGGTTGGACAGGGCTTTGTACTAGATGATTTTTGAAAGTTCCTTCCAAATGAAACCATTTGTGATTCTGCAATTCTGTGATCATTCATGTAATACAACAACCAGGCTTTCCATAAAACGTTCTCATCTTGTTATGTATTTAATGATTCCTTTGCTAACACATCAGCTATTTGACATATTCAAATTTCTTCCAGTTAGATTATATCACAGAATAACTTGCATTTTTTTTTCAGAATATTGCATTTTAATTATGTTTCTAACCGTCCTTTTGCTGACAATTATGTAACGTTATAATTTGAAAAAACAAAAATATTTGTTACTAAATGTAGCGTAGATTATTATAATGGCCTTTAAATTAAGGCAGTGGATATGACAAATTGCAATAAAGAAAATAATGAAACACATGCAAACAGCCATTATATAATCAAAAGTGTGCAATGCAGGATACTAAAGACAGGATTCTTGACGTAATAAGTTTAGTAGGAGTGATTGTTCCCAATTAAGAGGTTGTATAAAAGTTGCTAAGATGTGTTTCAGTTGGCAGCAAATTTTCTGCAGTGGCCAAGCCAAAAGCCAACTTATCTAGTTTCAGCTGAGGTCAAAAGGGATCTCATCATTGGAAGAAACAAGATATTTGAAAGTCTTTGCTGTCTCCATTCAAACTCTCTCCAAAAACATTGCTGGTTAAAGGGTATTATTGCTCCTCAAAATGTTAGTGATCACTGCTGAAAATACTTATTTATCTTACTCATCATCACAATAAGGAGCTTTTTCTGTGCTTAACTGAGTATACTTTTTTTTTTTGCTTTCTCTCTATTTTTTTAAGCACACTGATTTGAATTATCTTACCCTCACAGGCTGCTTAAAAAACCTCAAAGTGCTCAATGTGAGTTTCAATAATTTGAAGTCAGTTCCTCCAGAACTGGGTGATTGTGAAAATCTAGAAAAACTGGATTTGTCTGGAAATATGGAAATAACAGAGCTCCCATTTGAAGTAAGATAACAATGTATATTTGTTTCCATCTTTTTTATTTGGCTTAAAAGGTACTTTATCACAGCGTTCAAATCTTTCCTTAACAGATTAAATCATATTCCTTGCAGTTTTTAACATCTTTGGAGTAATATCATTTAAAATGTCTTAGAAGCACTTACATAGTCCAAGATACTTTGTTTTGGTTTTCAAGTGACTTATTTTTACTTGTGCATATTCTGATATATGAAGGAGGACAGGATACTAGAGGACATTTGGCTGTGGTAATAAGCAGAAGGCTGAAAAATGCTGCTTTCTGTAAAAATGAAGTGCATCTTGATAGTCAAATTCACATGCACACTTTGTTCCCAGTGTCTGTTTTCCTTTAAAACTATATGGAGAGTTCTATAAACAGAACTGCATTTTGCTAAAAGCACAAATATCTCTCTGAAAAGGATATAACATGTAAGGAATGTCATGAATGTATAACAGACTGAGAAAAGAACTCCCAAGCATGCACCAACATTATTTTTTTTCTGTTGGCTGCCTAACTGTTCTCTGCCACAGCTACTCTGAGACTTATTGTCAGAGAGAAATAAAATCATTGGCTGGTACCTGACCACACTTTAAGCTGTCATCTGTATTTCTCAGGTTCTTAATATCCTGATTTCTGGGGGGTGAGTAGAGGGATCTTTAGGGAAAAGTGTCAGACTCTTTACTGATTCCTACTTTTTCCTCTAAACATCCTCTAAACATCTGTTACTGGTGATTCACAGTGAATGTTGGAGTGGATTAAAGTTATATAAGATCTAATTTAGCCCTGCTTTTTTTCTCTTCTGAGGAAAGTAATAGCAATTAATTTTCTCTGCTGACTTTTCATAATAAAGTACTTTATGTCAAAAGAATTGCTAAAAATATTGTGTGAATGAAACAAAGAGTGAACCTTCCTACTATATACAGACATGGGAAAGAGATGCTAGCAACAGAATAAGCACTGTAGGTCTCCTTTCTCCTGCCTCTTCACCTTTGGAAAGCAAAACCAGGGAACGAAACATATAGAATTTAACTCGAAAAAAGAATCATAATTGAATCAGAAAATCATATGTCCTGAATAGGCAAAGGAATTAAATAAAATTATCTTAGAATAGTGAGTATATTCAAATCTGTGGATCATAAATTTACTCCAGTCATTGCTATTTTAAAATCACTGTTTTTCCAGTTGCTTAAAGAGATCTTGTAGTGCGAAGATTTACCCACATTTATGTGATGGGTAGCCTTTGCATGTAAACCTACCTGTGCACGTAAGTCTTTCCAGGGCTGAGCCTGAGAGACTGGTGTTTCTTTTCTCAAAAATATTATTTCCTTACAAAACTCTCCTATTCAATGAGATCAAAAGCCATAAAACTGAGTGTAGGTTATGGCCTAATGGTTCACTTTAAAACCTATGGAAAGAAAAATGGAGTTGTGCAAATAACTTTATATAACAGTAAAAACTGCAAGCAACACCATGTTAGTATATACAAAAGGTCAGGAAGAAAAATATTGGCATTATCTATTGTGTTTCTCTGGAGGCTGAAACTCAATTTATGTTTGTAGTGATCTGGGAGGTAGGCTAAACAAGCTCTTCTGATTTAGATTGTAAACTCAGTTTCTCAGAATCAGCATTTCAAGGGCAGCTTTGGAAGCTGAACATACAATTAAAGGAACACTTTTGTTGGATGATGTGAAATGCTGCAAAGCGTTTGGCCTTTGGCATACACACTATGGCTCATGTTATTCAGAAAAATTGCATCAGTATCCTTGCTAACATAATAGATGTCTAGTGTTGACTCTCAGACCAACACTTGTAGTGATTAGCAGGTAATTATTTAATGAATTAAAATATTGATTTTGTCTAAACAGTCTAAAAAGGGAAAACAGAAAGACAGTGTTGGGCTAGCTTTGGATGATAGCCAAATGCCTACCTGTCTGATCACTTCATCCCCCTCTTCAGCATGACATTGGGATAAAGCAGTTTGAGAAGTCTCATGGTTCAAGAGAAAATACAGGGAGATTGTTACTCATTTACTTTTGTAGGCAAAACAGACTGTACTTTGGGAAGATTGATTTAATATTTGTCAATATATATTTCAGTAGTAAGAAACAAAGACACTAGAAAAATCTTTCCTCCTCTCTCTCCCAAGGTCAACTTAATTTGAGATTCCTCTTCCATCCCTGAGTAGTGCAGGGTGGCAAGGGAAGTTACAGCCAGTAAACCATGGTTTATAGCTGCTTCTCCTTCTTCTTCACACTTTTGTTCTCCCCTTGTGTGGCGTCCCCATGGGCTGAATTTTTTCAGGGATATCCATCTGCAGCAGCATGAGTCTCCATGAGCTGTAGTGCGGAGATCTACACCCCCATGCAGCACCTCAGCTTTCTCCTGCTTTGACTGGATATTCCCTCTGTTCTTTCTCACTCTTTTTATTTTCCCCACTTCTCTGGTGGACTTTTTCCTCTTACATCAGCTTTTAGGGTGGTACCACACTCTTTGCTAAGGAGCTTTGCTGTGTCCTGTGCTTGGTCCATTGGAGCCATCTGGAATTGTTGGCATCCAATTGCAGCAGCCTCTGGTGTCTTCCTGCAGAGTGTCTTCCCTTGAACTCCCCACACTGCCAGCACCTTGTGATGGACAAGCCATACAAGTATTTATGACCACAAGTTAGATTCTATCATTTTTTGTCTAATACAATTGTTGGTAACATCCATTAATCTAGTGGAATGCTCATAAGGGTTGGTCATGTCTCTCATGTGGAGCCAGTACTGGGAATTGGAGGTTATAAGAGAGCAAACATGTGCAAGCTCTGTTTGGGTAGGAGGATGGCTTCCCTTTACATTAGGAAGAAAGAGAAAACTTGGTAACGAATAGAAAAAGTAACAGATAGAAATGTTTCCTGTTTTTTTCTCTGTTAGGAAGTTAAATTCCTCAGTGTAAACTTAGTCAAGTCAAAGCAATAAAGGCCAACTGCAGCCCAGTAGAAATTATTAAAGTCTAATTTTGGTGGCTTTTTTTTTTTTTTTTTCATGGAGTAATGTCCAGAGAGACACCCCATCCAGAACTATAACATTGTTCTTGTCCAAATGCACCTCATGGAGTAGCTGTATCAGCCTATTGGGAACATGTATGTCCAAGTGCCTGGACTTTTCAGTATTTCCATTTGGGTATGCTCTGGAGCAGTTCCTTGTGGGGTGTGCGTTGTGCCATAGCATCAGGAGGAAAGCACATTCCTCACTTGTCTGTTCATTTCTAGGAGAAAGCTCTTTCTCTGTTTGTAAAGACCACTTTCAACACTCTCTAAGTCATCTCACTAACTCTTAAAATGAGGTAATCTGATGCTACATGAAAAAAAATTGAGGATCTGTGCTCCCATCTTTTACTCTTTCAAGGCTTAGGACTTCATACCATTCCACATTATGTTCAAGGAAGAGCAAACTGTTTCAATGTCTAGTTTTCAATTTTTTAAAATTTATTCTATTGTTGGATGTCTAACATGTTTAGATATTTAAAAGTTACAGTTAAGATCAATATTTCTTTAGTAAAATTTGGCAGAGAAAGTTTGTGGATCTGCAGTGGAGTTCAAATCCATATTAGCCACACTTGCAAATTAAAAATGTCTTCCTCTGGACATGAGTGAAAATATAAATTGAAATAAAATATAAATGTACATAAAAGAAAAGTCAACCTTCATGACATTACAGCTTGTAACAGATATTTACAGACCTCAGTAGCCAAGTTTAGCAGAGGAAGCTACACAATGAGGCTTATGACACATCCTCCCTGATATAACAAATATCTCATAAGATTCTTAGGTGGAGAAGACTTTGTTCTTCTAGCTACAATGCTCAGGAGAGGCATGCCCTGTACCTTCTCCAGTCCCCTCTTACCGTAGTGTGATTAGACTGGATATATATTAGTACCATAGTATGATTATATTTGATAAATTACTAATATTATATATTAACAGTTACAGGGAGAAGGAGATGGATGGATTTATTTCATAATTTCTTGTATATTTTGCGTGTGAATATAAGAATTAGTATGATACTGGTATTTGTATTTTAACTGTTAGACAGAGTTCCCCTCACTATCATCATTGTACAGATTATACAATAAATTTTTTCTTCCAGTTTCATATTGTTCGTTCTTTATGCTTGTGGGTACTTTGTTAAATAAATAATTTTTTCCACTTTTCTCTAAGGAAATTTTTTCCTGGATCTATTGGGGGGAGGAGCCATTTGGGTTTGCTCTCCAGAGGCACTCCATTTGGAGGTTTCCTCCTGAATTTGCCCTAAACCAGGAGAGTGACCCAAAGGCACTTCCATTTCCTCCATCTATGCCATCTGGTACAGCACATGCTGTCAGTCACATGGCAGGCAAGTCATTCCACAGTACCAGGAACAAGACAAAAATACTCACAGTAGATGTTCTGATACAGAAAACAAATTTAAAAGTTTTTTTTCAAAGTTATTCTGCCTTGAGCAGTGTTCAATTCTACATCTGAGCAGTCCTAGGAAGTGATCAGAATTTTTTCTGTATCATCTGGGTACCACAAAGTGAAGGAATTAGAGACTGTTAAAGCACATGAATAATTTGTCAAGCAGAGTGCGTATCTATGAATGCCTACATTTTCATGTCAATCTTGTATAAACTGATATTTGAAATTCAGAGAAATTAAAAGCAGCTTCATGGCTGCTTTAATACACTGTTTTTTCAAAAGATCAAATTAAATCTTGTTTTGTATTTCTAATGCACAGTTTAGCTAAGTCTTAATATAAGCAAGCACAGACATGAAGACCTTTCAAAATCATAGAACCGTAGAATAGTTTGGGTTGGAAAGGATCCACAAAGATCATCTAGTGCACTCCCCCTGCCATGGGCAAGAATATCTTTAACTAAACAAGTTTCTCAAAGCCCCATCCAATCTGACTTAGAATGTTTCCAGGAATAGGATATCTACCACCTCTCTGGGGAACCTGTACCAGTGCTTCACCACCATCATTATTAAAAATGCCTTCCTTATATCATCTAATTCTAAACTCTTGTAGTTTAAAAGGTTTACCCCTTGTCCTATCACAATAGCCCCTACTATAAAACTGTCTCCACCTTTGTTGGAAGTCCACTTTAAGAACTGAAATGTCACAGTGAGGTCTCCCCTGAAATCTTCTCTCTTCCATGTTAAACAACCCCAGCTGTCTCAGATGGTTCTCACAGAGCAGATTTTCCATTGCTCTGATAATTTCTCTTGTTCTCTTCTGGACTCATGCCCAGAGTTCCATGTCCTTCCTGTGAGAGAGCTGGATGCAGGGTTCCAGCTGAGGTCACACCAGAGCAGAGCAGAGGTGCAGAATCCCCTCCCTCCCCTGCTGCCCGCCCTGCTTTGGATGCAGCCCAGGACACATTTGGCTTTCTGGGCTGGGAGTGCTCATGGCTGGGTCATGTCCAGCCTCTCACCCACCAGCACCCCCAGGTCCTTCTCAGCAGGGCTGCTCTCCATGTGTTCATCCCTCAGCCTGGACTGGTACTGGGGTTGTCCTGACCCAGGTGCAGCACCTTGCACTTGATCTTATTAAATCTCATGATGCACACGTAGACCCAGTTCCCGAGTTAGTCCAAGTCCCACTGGATGACGTTGCATCCTTCCAGATGACATGACGTGACATGACATGACTCATCACGTCATGTCACATCACTCAAACAGGTCAGTTGCACTGTTCTGTGTCATCTGCAAATTTGTTGTGGGTCCATTTGATCTCACTGCTTACATTATTGGTGAAGAAATTGAATAGCACTGTTCCAATACAGACTGCTGAGGCACACCGGTTCTCATCAACTTCCATCCAGATAGTGAGACATTGACCAGTATGCCAGGGTTGACACCATCCAGCCAATTCCTCATTCACTGACCACTCCAGCTATCAAATCCCTGCCCCTCCACCTCAGTGAGAAGCATGTTGTGGGGAACCATGTCAAAGACTTTACAGAAATCCATGCAGATGACTTGTATATATCTTTCCTTATCCTGTTCACAGAGCCATTCCACTGTGGAAGGCCACTAGATCAAGCAGGCAGAACATTTTCTTGGTGAAGATCTACTGGCTGTCCTGAATCACCTCCCAGTCTTCTGTGTGCCTTAGCATACTGTACTGGGGTTGTGTGGCCAGGTTTTGGTAGTATGAGTGCTTCTATCAGAAGCTGCTAGAAGCTTCCTCCAAGTCTGGGAGAGCCAGTGCGAAGACTGGCCTGGTCAGAAATGGTGGCAATTCTTCAGTTATATTCAAGAATGAAATAAAAATTATTGTGCAGATGTAGTTGCAACCAGAGAAGAGTGGGGTGAGAACATATGAGAGGAACAACTCTGCAGACACTGAGGTCAGTGCAGAAGGAGGGGGAGGAGATGCTCCAGGTGCCAAAGCTGAAGTTCTGCTGCAGCCCTTGGTGCAGACCATGGAGAGGCAACTGTGCCCCTGTAACCCGTGGAAGTCCACTGGGATGCAACGATCCACTTATAGCTTCACCCTGACCTTCCTCACCCCATCCCTGTACAAATGGACTGTGTTCCTATAGTCTTCTCAGGTTACCTGTCCTTGCTTTTGCTATGTATTTGCTTCTTTCCCTTTAGTTTGACCAGCAGTTTCCTGCTTAGTCATTCCAGTCCCTTGTCATCCTTGCCTGATCATTTACACCTGGGGATAGAAAGGTCTTGTGCACTATGGAAGGCATCCTTAAATATTTGCCAGCTCTGTTTTTCACCCTTGTCCCTGACATAAGTTTCCCAAGTGTTTTTTGGATCACTATTGACTACACACTTGAAGAGCTGGAGATTTGCTTTCCTAAAGCTCAGAGTCCTGACTTTACTCTTTGACTCACTCGTATCCTTCAGGACTGCGAATTCCATCAGTGTATGATAACTGCAGCCCAGGCTGCTTCTAATCTTTATGTCACCAATTAGCTCACTTGCATTGATGATCTACAGGTCCAGGAATGCATCCCCTCTGGAAGGGCTTTCTATGGTCACAGCTTACCTGTAAAGTATAATTATAAATAGTTGTCTCTTAAATCGTTTAATAATGCTAACAGGTGTGACCCTAAAAGCCCCCTGACGTTATCAGGCATTTATTAGGCACTAACATTAGTCACCTATGGTTTTCAAACACAACAATATCCACAGTAGACATAAATAACTTTTTATACATTAATATGATTCTAATTGATATTTTAAAACTGAGGTTCAACAACTGGAGAATTTTCAGTCTCTTTTTTCCTCTTCTTATTTGTCTGTCTAGTCCTCTTCATCAAAGCCACACATTTAGCAGGAAGAACAGAGGCATAAGCCCTATGTGTACATGTGGAGGCTTCAAATAAATCCCCACATGGCATTTTCATGTAACTTCTTGTCTTTGTGATCAGTCACTGACATGCCTCAAAGCCATTACCTGGCAGGTGGGACACCAGCCATCTCTATAGAAATGTAAAATATTAGGTTGTTTTACCATTATTCTTCAAATCCATATTCTTCCAAACCTGTCTCATTTCATTGTTACTAGGGTTCTTTTTTTTAATATGTGTGACAATTATATAAAAAAAAAATGCAATCAAATGTACAGGACATTAACTTCCCAGAGGTTTCACTAGCCAACAAGGCACTGGAAGAACTCACCTGTAGGTCCTTCCTGTCTTATTAAATGGGACTATAAAGAATCCATTAAATCTTTACTTCTGCAAGATTTTTTCGTAGGTTGCAAAGAAGCCATGCATCATACTAGTTAAAAAATGGAATTGCAAGTCGCAAAGGAGTCATGTATAAGATTTTTTAAAAATTGCATTTTGTTTGTCAGGTTTTTCAGGACCACAAAACAGAGAGGACTGCTGTAATAAAGGATTAACTTGGTAGTGGGAAGCCAACCTCTGGTAAATTTTTTATTTTAAATCACTAGGAAGAGTCCAATTGACTGTAATTGGGCCAACATTTCTGTAGATACATTTTTCAGTTTCAAAAGTGGTTTTCCAATTGCTCGGTTTGGTTGCATCTCCATTAGACAGGATTTCATCTTGTCCTTCTTTGCTCAGGGTTTATATTCTCTTTGAATTTGCTTAAAGCTCATGATGAGTTGCTTTCCAATGCAGTTGGAAAGTGTCAATCCATGCAAAACAACAACTGTGTAATGGAACTGGTATAAGATGCAATATCAAACATTAGCAGGAGGGGTGTGAAACCTAAACAAGCAGATGCAAAGGTGTTAGGTGTCAGGAGGGATTCTCAGAGGCCTTACTGATGCAGGTGTTCTCATAAATGTTTTAATAGTTGAGGGGCTAAAGAAGGACATGGATCTATGTTAGGAAATAGGATTATGCATTTAGGTATGGGAAAATGTGTTAGTTGATCCCACTCTTGACATTGTGCTTCCAAAGCCTTCTAATTAATATAGCATAATTTTAAAACTACTTCACTATCAGAATAAGTCAGCAGCTAATAATAACAGTTCACTTCACTGGAAATCTGACCCATCTTACCTCCTTACTGTGGTGCCAGTGACCTTTCCTTTACCTTTCACATTAGTTCAGTAAAAGTAATATCACCTTTCACAGTCTAAAATGTTTTTGTAATAGGGAATGACAGACAAGTAGTTTTACAGCATAAGGGAAGATTTAACAATGACCAAAGGGGCATAATGTGAACATTAAAACATGGCTCTATTATTACAAAAAACATGAATATAACTGTAAAAGAATTTAGTGGTAGTAAAGAGTATTTGGTACTGTTCCAGCTCTGCTTTCCCTCAAAACAGTTCCAAAGCTCTTTGAAAGCAAAATAGGCTTTCAAAATTCTAATAGTATATCCTCCATTCATCTGTGAGATAATCTGAGGCAGATTTTATATAGCTACTGAATAGAAGAAGAGAGCAGAACAAATACATAGCACTATCAGACTTGCATTTTTGCAAAAAAATGACTCTGGTGCCAACATACGTGGATTGATGAGAATCAAAACAGAGGGAAGGGAGAGAAAAGAATGCTATTTATTTTTCCATAAAGCACAGATAATGAGAGGTATTATTTATTTGTTAAAAAGAATGAGGGTATATTTGAAATTAATGTGTTTAATTTATTACTGAATATATTTCTATCAGCTGTTAACTAATTACAGGTAGTTACATGATTGATCAACTCTTCACAGCTGTAAAAAACACTTGGTAAGGCTGACTGTCATTTTTATTTATCATCATTGCTCAGTGGGAAAGATATAAAGACAGAGATACCCTGATAAGCTGAAAGTAGACATCATCCCAGGATTTTTTTATCTCATATAGAACTCAGGTAAGATCTCTGCCTTAGTTGTCTTAGACAAAAAAACATAGAAACCCAATGTGAAGTGGAAGAGAAGTCAAATTTGTGAGAGAATTCAAAGAAGGATATGTCTCAGTGGTTCCTGCTTTACTTATTAAAGAGATGCCAACTCACAAGCCTGGACTTCTGTCATTCTAAACTGCAGTACAAGGCAGTATGAGCTTAGGTTAAGAAATAATGTCTGAAAAGAACAAATACAAAAAATGGAGACAGTTCTTCACTTGCTGTCTAGACTATTCATCTAATTCACTATTTTGACTTGTCATAGAGCTGTTTACTACTGATGGAGTTAAAAAGGAGATGTGTAATTTTATGACTAATAAAAGCAAACATTATAGAGGTCATGGAAAGGTCATTTGTAAAAATAAAATTTCCAGACTTTGCAAAATCAACCTTTTCTTTTTTTTTTTCCTTCTTATCTATTTTTAATTTACATGTTTTATTAGATTCCCCATCATCTGCATTAGTGTAGCCACATCAAACTGTTTTTTTCTGGACTAATCTGAGGTGATACTGATAACCTTGGTTTGCCAAGTTTCTGTGACTCAAAATTTGAGATTCCACGTGCCAGTTTACATGTGCAGTGTGAATGTTGGGTATATGTGACCAGTGCTTGCCTGTGTGCAGAGTTTGTGTGAAGAATGTGTAGGACTATGCGAAAGGACTTCCCCTGACTGTGTCTGGTCACATGACACAAAATTATATGGCTTCATGACTGGGGAGTGTATGCATCACACACTGCTGCTGGGGATAGCTGATGCTGACTCCTAGCTTCAGTCATGTCATATGCTGGCTGCCTTGTAGTTTTGAGGCTGTTATTTAATTTAATCTTGAAACACAGAATTGGTCAGTTGAAAGTTATGTCTGAAGGGTGTGACAGTGGTAGCAGAGAGGCTTCCAGTGTCTGGGTCACATGTGGGTATCACCATTTCAAGATTTGCTGTTCTTTTCTGCCCTTATGACTTCTCTTTGAACACACTCCTTTCAGTGAAGAGAGGTGGTTTAAGGAGAGCCCAGGCCACTTCAAACTGTCTTTAATATATCTGAAATACATTTAATTCTCAGATATAAAGTGGTCTTTGAAATAGTGTTTAGAGGAAACAAAAAAGTTGTCAAGATTAGATGACTTAATGTGATGCTTCAGAACTGTAGAAAGTTGGACTACATTTTCAAAAAAAAAGGGAAAAAGTGAGGAGGTTCTAAAAATATAGGTTGTCTTAAATCTCAGTTTCATTGTCATAATTAAGGTCTTGATATACTTGTTATATTTCATACCTGGAGTGGTCCTAAGCAGCTCAAGGCTAGAAAACCAGGAAACTTGTGTCATACTTTCTCTGATGTACTTTTTCACCTTGGTAAGTGACTTCCTGCCACTGTGTTTCTGCTCACTTTTTCCCATTTGCTTGAGTGACTGTTAATGGTATTGAAACAGCACATTTGAGAACTCTTACCATGTGTTTTTTAGAGCATTGCATCACAGAGATTTATTTGCAGTTTTTTGCGCTCTGGTAATGATGATACCAGTATAGTAATAAACTCTAAATTGCAGATCTGCTTTACAAAAAATTAAAGTTTTAGATGTTTTGACATTTGAAATCTCAATAAGCAGTATTATTCTACAAGAACACTGGTGAGGTATTTGTGCTGTATTCTGAAGTTGAAAAAAAATTGAACTGTGGTTCTTTGGACTGTGACATAGAAATAGAGGTTTTCATTATTTGTGTAAATGTCAGTTTCATCAGAATTCTGCAAAGTTATTAAAAAATATGCTGTTGCAAATTCTAGAATCTAATTGTGTAGAGGTTTCATTTTATCAAGAGTTGCAATACTTTTTGGTTATGTTGCTATTGTGAGGAACATTGTGGAGGAAAAATATGTAATGAACTACCAATTTCTCACTCAATTGTTCTAATCTTTACAGTTTTTTCTACTCTTGATTTAGGTCTTTCAGAACTACTGCAAACCAAAAATTTAAAGAAAATAACAGTGTCTCCATTCTGTTATTTTCTATTGTTTATCTCCAAATCCCATATATTACTATAATTTACCTAGAGAAAAATTGGGAATTATGGCGTTTTTGTGTATAGTATTGTTTTACTTAGTGGGAAGTAATTTGGGATTAATTATTTTAAATCAAATTACATATACATCCAACTATTTATTTGCTTTTTTGACCACTAATGCATAGTGAGCACAAGACTTTCACAAAGTTACTTTTTTCATTTTTCCATCTTTTCCCAGGTTTCAGTCAGTTTAAGAAATGATCTTGCATTAGCTTGTACTTCTTGGTATTAGGTTTTATTTGCAGTTGTGAAAATCTTGACAGCTTCAGATGCATGCTGTTAATAATAAATGTTACTCCTATGTATTTGCTCAACATACTTTCTTTTGTTATATTCATGTTTTTATATGCTTAAAACATTATATAGATATTTGTAAAATGTCTTGGTCACAGAAAATATCTGATATTCCATATGATATACACAAATATGTCAAAGATTTTTGTTTTATTATTAAAAAATTACTGGGGCTATATATGCCTCTAGCAGCAATATGTAGCTAAACAAAGATAAGTAGCTTGGACACAATCTGAAGGGAATTGAGTAGTAAAACATTTGTTTGTAAGCTGCTTATGTTGATATAGGGCATAGAAATAAAAGTGTAAAATGTATCTGAGCTTATACTGTTTCAGTACCATGAAACCTGACTCTACACAATTTATCTTCTGAACAGCTATGCTGGGACTAGGCTAGATGACTGATTTTGTTAGCCATTTTTGCCTTGTTGTTTAAGAGACACAGGACAATATTTAGCAATCCAAGGAGCTTATGGAACAAGCCTTCAGCCCCATTTGTGGCTATATCTTCCTGAGGTACTCTGAGCCAATGGAAGAGCTCTTGATGTAATTTAGACCTAGCAGATTCCCTGAAATACAAGAGCCTCTTGGCTACCCTGAAGACCTGGCTAGATATATTCTATGCAGGCAGGTGGGGTTTTTTTTAAAGACCATTTCAGCAAATGCTTCATTAATGTATAATGGAAAAAAAAAAAACAATCAACCAACCAACCAAAAAACCCAAGGAAAATATAATTTCTAGACTTTCTAGTAAAAAGCAGATGATGTTTGATGGCTTGCTATGTTATCATCTCTACCAAAGATTACATGGCTGAGTGGTACTACTAGAGGGCTGCTTATCAGAACCTGTGCCACATCTCTGTAAATTTCACATTAGGGGAATTCTACCTCTAAAATGCATCTCTAAAGTTCAGCTTCATTGTAAGCTTTCTAAAGTATGTGTATAGATAAGTATTCATTTTTATATTTATCAGACACCTAATAAGAACAACATAATTCAATGGATGCCCTGAGGTTACCTGGTCACAGACTGGACGGAGTATTGAAAAATAGCACTGAAGCACTAAGAACTGTAAGAATTCACAGTCTCATGCTCTTAATTTCACCAACAAGTTCTTAGAAAGTAGCCAGATATCTATTTGTACAAAAAACTGCTCACTGGACACACAATGTGTGTGCCATTCCTTAGCTTTCTTGTCCAAGTCAGGAAAAAACTTGTATACCTGATTATTTTACTAATATTGGCTTGATTTTCAGTTTGTTTTTGCATGTTGGTGTCAAAGCAAGACATAAAACTTCCTAGAAATACTGTTATAAAATATGGAGAACAGGATCCTTTGGGAGGAGATACAGTAAATTTTTTTTCTGTTAGCTTTGTCATTAACTGAAAGAAAGTATGTAAAAACCCCATGTGTGTCTAGCAGCATTATTGAAAAAAGAAGGAATAGGAGGGAGAGAAAATTTGCTGTAATCCTGTCAAGCCACAAAGCAGTGGCCTGTTGTGCTGAATTGTTGACAATGTTCTCAGTTTTAGGTTTGTGTACTATCAGTATCATACACATGTATGAGGAGTCTGTGTGAATGTGGAGTCTGTAGAGTTTAAAAAAAAAAAAAAGAAAAGAAAAGAAAGAAAAGAAATTATAATGGATATTTTACAACAATATGCTGGACTACATATGGTCTAATTCCAGACCAGTTATGTCACAGTGTACAAAGTAGTCTTATCTCCAATGTGAATTTCACAAATCTGGGGATACTCTGTCTGAAACTCCTGCTTCAAGGAAAGACAAATCCATATCCAAGTTGCAGGGTTCTCCTGCTGTTAAAAATTATTCACAACTTCTGTAGTTCTCAGTACCACAAATGGCAAGAATCTGGTGCATTTTGCTGGAGTTACTCTGTGACATGACAAAAAGAATTCCCACCATTTCTGTTTGCAAAGCAAAAAAACCATAGAGGTTCTTATTCTTGGTATCATAAATGTGGCTCACAAATTGCAAATCTTCTGACCTCTGCTGCTGAGATAGAAGTGTGTTTGTTGCCATAGCATTTTGTCTTCCACTTAATTTATTAACAATCTGATTTCTGGCTGACATTTAATGAGTCTTTTTTCCAAGCTTATCAGGTTGTCTCTGCTTGACCTGATGTAGAGCACAGATTGTTATTGCACAGCTCTGGTATATATATGGTGAAATAATTTCATTATCAATCATCAAAATGGTGTGATTGTAACAAATTAGAACTACAGAACCACATTCTTAGTTTTATTTTTGTGATTTTCTCCCACATAATAATTTCATAACATAATAATTTTCCTAATTATTTATTTTGCATCTGCCAATATTGCATCATTACTTAGTTCTCTTCTGCTGATATTATCTCTTTAAACATCCTTGATATTATTTTCCTTTAAAGTGAATGGTTACTATTTTATTAATGTAAAACAAAATCGCCAGTGTATTGTAATTCTTTTTTTGAGCTGTTATTTTTTTATAGTATATTTTTTAAGTTGCCACACAATAAAAGTCCCGTGTCTTTTGGATGTTTTTCCCACACACTATTTTGGAAAATACTGATTTTTTTCTGGGTTTCAAATTGAGCCCAAATGAGCATGCTCAGTTTTTTGAACCAGAAGGCTATCTTCACAGGTTGCACTGTGTTGTTGTGGCAAACCAGAATCATTGTATATGCTTAAATCATAATTAAGATGGCACTGTCTGAAAAGCATTTCTTCAATTGGTGTCCACCTTGAAGCAGAAATGAAAAAAACGTTTTTTCTTTGTCACGATTCTGTTGTGAGCGTAAGCAATATAAATCATCCTTTGGTGATGGAACAGAATATGTCTTTAAAGAATCTTTTTTTAGGTTCAAAGACATTTTGTCTCCAAACACTCTGGATAGGTCAATTAATGTCCATGTGCTACTGACATTGCTGTTCTTCCTCTCCTAATGGTTTTAATTGAAATATATGAAGAGTACATTCCCAAAGTGAGCTACTGGACCTATTTAAATTGATGAAAAATCTTTAATTGACTTTTGAAAGAGCCTAGTTTTCCCTTCTTCCTTAATTTGTAAGTTTTAGAAATTTGAATATGAGATGACTGTTATGACAAAGCTTAATAATGTATGCAGACTGTGTGTAGCTGCAACATCAAAGCTATGAAAATTTAATGTAAGTAATCAACATAAATGTATTTTTTGAGACAGAAGACTTGTTTTGGCTTTAGCCCAGGAAATCATTAACTAGATACTTAATTTTATACGTGTGACTCTTCTGTTGGCTGGGAACAACTCTTAGACTTAGACTTAAACACACAATCCACATTCTTAGGGATTTTAACTGTATGACAATAGTCCTGCCCTTATTGCTATGTGATTCTTCAATCACCTGTGATTAATCAATACCTGATACTTTTGTGAACGTTGCAGGTGTTGCATGTATTGCATATATTTGGATAAATATATTGAATATTGAATAAAACTGATTTCCTCTTTTTTTTGTAGAGCTAATGAAAGATTTGTGCATACAAAAAACCTACTTTAATAATAAACAATGTCCCTTTCTATGAACTTCTAATGCTAAGATCATCATAACTATATTTACTCTATTAGACACTAAACTTTTGTTGTTTGGATGATGAGATAATGAACAGTGAAAGGGGACAATATTAAACTCCCAAGTAAATGGTTTGGCATAAGGATAACAGTGTCTGTTGGTGGATTAACTCTACAAAAGTCTTAGGATTTTAGCATTGCAAAATCAGAATGATGCCATCACAGTGAATGTTGTCCTTCACTTAAATTTCTTGGGTATATCTTACCTAGATGTCACAATCCAATCAGTGAGAAATGCCTCTGCCCTAATTAAGGTGCAAACAACACCATATGCTGAAGTCAACAATACAGATTTTATTTAACAATCAATATGAAGCAGAAAGAAAGAAATAGAAAAGGCAGAGGGGAGAGAGAGATATAAAATAGAATATATTTGCCACCTGTGAATCCAGCAGCATCCTGTTGGTCCTTAATCACCCTGGGCTTCTTAGTGGTGGAGTTCCTAAGATCTTTCAAAATTCCTGACTATTTATACATTTTAACAAACAAAGGCATTATTGCTCACTGGCAACACTGTTCTCTTATTCTATTGGTCACATGATTACCTCACGTCTTATGTAAAGTCCACGTCCTTAGTTTTTCTCTTCTTTTGAGTTGATAGGTTTCTTGGGCTGGTGGGCTGTGGATTGGTGCTCATGGTCTTCCCCTGCAGGAATTACCTTTTACCCAGATGGAGATTATTTCAGCACAGTTACTGAGTTGGCTTTCCTTGAGGTCCATAAATTCTGCATTCTTTGCGGCCACTATCAGTGATAGATTCTTCTCACCAAGCTTTGTTAACCTCTCCTGTGAGATAACACTTGGACAATAGCATCATCTTTAGCTTATCTCAAGCTCCTGATGTGGTGGCTTATTTTACTGTCCAGGTTCCAGACATCCACAGAGGCCTCTTCAGAGGGGATCCAGTGATGATGGATGCAATCCATACCGTAGCTTGGGATGAGCTTTGCTTGACTGGTGATAAGTTGCTTCTTTACACAGTTTACCACAGTGTGAATTTTTTTCTGGATGCGTTGTCCAGACTGTACTACCCAGACCTCCCGTCCACCAGGCCTGGAGTTAGTGTTCATCCTGTCACTCCATTCTGTGGTTATCTCATCTTATGACTGAGTCCTTCTCCTTAACAGAGGCCTTAAGAGTGCTTGAGACACACCATTGTGCTCCTTAAGGCATTGCATAAGATACAAACAAATGAAGTGCTGTTTGATTTAATGCATTTTTGGGCTTCAGAGGGTTTAGTCACAAAACACATGAAATTAGTGCTCTGTTTCTAAGCTGTTGGATTGACTGTTGAATGCCTCTGCTTTATCAAGTTTAAGAGTCCAGCAGAGTTTAGCAGTCTGATGGTAAACTGGACTATAAATATACAACCTTATCTCCAGGAAAGGTATCTTCTGCCTCTAAAGATTCTTGTACTAAGTTTCTGTAATGGGTGCTTTTATCCATGTCAATGAGGTCATAGAAGAGGCTACACTTACAGCTCAATGGAAGAAAAGATAGGCACTTGGTTTGAAGTCATGATACCTAAGTGGACAACTATGCAGCTTGCACCTAGGATGTTTCTTTTTCATATATATTCTGCTGTGTTCAGCAGGTTAATAATGCGTGTCAATATATGGGAAGAAATATATATGATAGCCTGTACTACTGAAGAGGTACAATTTGTTTTTTACTTAACTTCTGAAATTTCTGGGCAAAAGTGCATTTGTAATGCATGGATAGACATTTCTAGGTTAATATTTTTCATGTCTTATCATGCATTGACTTTGATGGGTTGCAGTTTCTGTTATTTACATGTCACTGGAGAACACGGTATTTTGAAGCAACGTTACACTTTTAAATGTGTTGATGCTAAGCAGTAGGCAATTCATGGTAAATAAGCATGCAACCTTATGTGCAAATCCCTTTCACAGCGAAAAAGCAGAAGAAAAGTAAACCCACACCTATTAATCAAATAATAGTTCAGTCCAGGACATGTTGTCCTTTTCTTTCAACTGAAGATTTAACTGCCAGAGAGAAAAAGAAGCAGTGGAACTCTACAATGTTATCTGCATTAATTCTATGAACAAAATTATGAAGATAAGCTAAATGAAGTAGTTTGTCAAAGAATAGTGACAAGAATGATTAAACATAAGTACTACAATAAGTCTGTCCAGATAGCTAGACTATTAAATATGGCTATTCTTTTCTTTTTTTAATGGGACTTGAATAAAGCCTATATAGTGATTGATTCAAAGTTGCATCATAAAGGTAAATAATAAAAATCACCATCAAACAAAAATGAATGATAATTTAAAAATTATATGGGAGCCATGCCTGTTTGAAAATGAAATGTTGTAAAAGGTACAAAAATCCATCAGTCCTTAAGAAGAAATAAAATACAGAGTGTTTTCTTTAGAAAATATAATACACAGCTGCCATAATTTCCAATGCATCATTTATCATAGGCATTTGTTGGTAATGTATCATGAAGATATTAAATTAAAAATTCCATTAGATTTCAACATACTCTAGAAAATAGACAGCTTTGTTAAATATTTCCCTAAAAATAAAAGTACTGAAGGTTTGCAGCATACACAATATAACCATGGCTCCAAATGTTCTGAAGCAAAATTTGTATTGATAGAGTAGATGGTGTGGGGTTTTTTGCACATTTTTATGGGAATACAGAATCCTGAAAATGTATATTTTAATCTAACCAAGTATTAAAGTATTCAACCAATTCATATCCTATACCATTTGAAAAATGGAAGAAATATCTATATTTCCTAAAAACATAATACTACTATATTTAGATTAGTTGTAATATTTAATAAAATAAAGCACTTTCAGGGGAGACTATTTGAAGAAATATACGTTTGCCACCTAATCTTAATGTTACCAAGTTGTTTCAGTGTGACAGCTGACTGCATGTAAAAGCAAAGTGTTTAGGAACTTGAGTGAACAGTAAAGAAAGTATATTTTAACATATATCTGCTACTCTCTGTTTAGAGGTTATGGCTTTTCTTCTTTGGAGATGGTTTGAGAACATTTTGGGTGGCATTTAAACCTGTGAGATAGTATTTTAATTCTGTACTTGCAAAATTTTTGGGAGAAGAGTTTGTTGAAATACATGTATCAGCAGTTTTAGCAAGATAGTCTGATTTTAGAGAAAGTTTAAATACTTGCTTGGGATTTGAAATTGTGCTGATGATTTGAAATCACAAAGTTATTCCAAAGTTATTGTTGGTTATTTTCTACACAGTCTTGTTGCTACAGTCTAGAAGAGTCGCTGTGCTTTCCTTGTTCAAAGAGAGATTCTGTTTTTCTGGGAAAAAAGATTCAGCATGTGGAAAATTTACAAAATATGACTGAATATTCATTCCTTGTAGTCAGTCCCCAAAATGACAAAATGGTTGGAAAGTAAAAAGTGTCACAATAAAATGTGTTTGCCTGCTCTGAATCTGTAGTGAGACATATCCATGGTAATGACTCACCAAGATGGTTTTAAGACACTGGGGGGGAGACTTTAAAATTATACCTTTGACTTCAGGAACTCTGAAACTCTATTTCTGAAAGATAGACTTCATTGTGTAGTCATTTGTAATAGGACAGCTTCAGTAAATCTCCCTTAAAATATTTCTCAAGATGACAAGATTTTGCAGCTTATGAGGTTACAACTAAAA
Organism: Sinosuthora webbiana; assembly: GCA_013397395.1. Classification (NCBI taxonomy): domain Eukaryota; kingdom Metazoa; phylum Chordata; class Aves; order Passeriformes; family Sylviidae; genus Sinosuthora; species Sinosuthora webbiana. The sequence goes on from VXBN01000852.1 coordinate 476,486, forward strand.
AAAAAGAAACAGCAAGAAAATAAAACCCATAAAACCCCAAACCAAACAAGAAACCTACATCCCACAAAAACAAAACCAACAAAAACCAAAAAACAACCCTCACAAAAACAAAAACGAAAAACCAAGCACAAAAACAAAACCAAAAACAACCTGCATAAAGTGGGATAAACCACCATCAAAAAGTCTCTAAAGAAACTAGCTTTGTCACAGTACCTTGTTGTGAGTGTGAAGATTTTAAATAGCAAGGGTCAAATTGAGATGAAAGTCTGGCAGTATTGCAATAAAAAGGAGCTTGGATAGATAATTGTAGTGGTTTGAAAGCAAAACAAATGAGAAGCTCCAAGTCAGAAATACAATTTAATAAGAAGAAAGGAAAAAAGGTAAAATAAAAATAGATGTAATAATACAAAAGACCACTGACAGAGTCAGAATACAACCTGAGCAGGGTGATGGAAGCAGTCCAGATGATGTGGTCTTCGTGAAGCAGTGATCCTGTAGAAAGGTCTGGTAGCTCTGGTCCTCTGGGAATCCAGTGGGTAAGGACCCCCTGTACTGTCCCAAACCCCAGATTATATCCAGGCTGGAATGCTTGGTTCCTCCCCCTGGGCGGAGCATCTCACAGTGGGATGATGGGTCATGCAGGGGGTCCTTGATGGCCCATTAAACAGAGATAACTCCCTCCAGGAGTTATCTATGAGTCATGGGCAAGGCATCTGATGGGCCATTAACAGAAGACAGTGGCCCAGAGGGAGGGGGTCTGGGAAAACACTGCCCCACCTGGATTCAACAGCTCATGAAGATGGTGATAGAATACTTTGTGCACATCCTATACTACAACCCAGGACAATAATACAAAAAAACCCCAGGTCTTAATTCTTAATAATTAAAAAATAATTGTCAAGGATTCAGAATGTATTTTACTACTTTAGTATTTTTTCATATTTTATCCTTTGCATGTCTTCTCCTCTCCTTGGAAGTGGAAAATGTGTTTGGTTTGAGTTTTTTTCTAAATTCCAAGGTACCTTCTGGCAAAGGCCAAGGAAAGATTTTTGCTAGTTTTTATCCTGTATCATGATATTTGTACGGTTTGATTGTGATGGTGAGTGATGAATCTCAGAAATACAATTTCAGTTCTAAAATAGTTTTTTTGTTAACATTTATACTCCTTTGACATTCACTTTAGCTAGCTGCATGCTTTTATGAACACTGGTGGAGTGCATAATTGATGCACAGAGAGCTCTATTTAACTCATTAATTTCTTTAATAGGTATATTTTACATTTGTACTTAATCTTCATTGCATTTAGTATTCATTACTTAAAAATAGAATTCCTTTGAAAAATATTTCAATAAAAATACCTACTGTACTTTATTATATATTTAATTTGCAGTATGGAAGATGTGTTTTTAAAGATCTTTTAAAAATATTGGACCAAATTATCTGTTGGCTTAAACTTATAGTTTCATTTTCTAATTGTGTCCTAGTATTACACTCTCAATGCAGAGTAAAGTTATTGTGAAGGGAATCTTTGTAATTTTTATAGGGGTTATCAAATCTCAGATTTTGAGAATGGTAACCTGGTATCTATTAGTTATAAAAATTGTCTTTTGTTACCTCAGAACCAAGTAATTTTCTGGTCCCAGACTTGTCATCTAAACCTGTAGGGTTTTAAAGAATAAAAATTTCATTCAATTCCCTGATGCTGTTAGAAAGGTGATGAACAATTTGGGAGGTAGGTATTTCTGAATTACTTTTTTAATAAAATGATGACTAAGAGGCAAGGCTGGCAAAATGGTTGAGTAAAAAAATAATGAATTCTTATCTTTCTAAGTGCTTTTAAGGGAATAAAAATGGTTGATGAATGAAATGTCTTCTTGTATTTGCAAAAAGTAACTAAAATAAACCACCACTTCTTTCTAGCTAAGTAACCTGAAACAACTCACATTTGTGGATGTGTCAGCAAACAAGTTCCATTCTATTCCAATTTGTGTACTCCGGATGTCTAATTTGCAGTGGTTGGATATTAGCAGCAACAGCCTGAAAGATCTCCCAGAAGACATAGACAGGTAGCTCATCTTTTAATTCCATGACAGGTATAGGAACTCTTAAGTGAATTTAGAAAGTAACAAGTTTCCAAGGGACACTACAGATGGAAAGTCACATTTGGAAACATAGCAGCTATTTTTGAACATAAACATTTCCGTTATTATTGATGGACTGGGCTTGAGAGCAAAAAACTACTTTTACTAGCTCACTGATGCCAGTCAGTTAACAAAATATATTTTCTGCTGCTTTCATAATAATTTGTCATTATATCTAGACATTGTTTTTGGGAAGTTCACCAGATATTATCTGCCCCAGTTCCAGCAAAAGGGAATCACCATATCGAATTGGCAGCAGTAACTCTCTGAAGGGTGGATGTGTAGGAGGAAAAGGTGAACTAAAGCATATTTAAGTTACTTAAAGAGCTTGATAAACTTTTTTGGTAAAGAATAAAAATATTGGTAAGATTCAAAAACCCCACTGACAATCCTCCCCTTCTACTCTGATGTATATATGAATGTGTGCACATATACTCCCTCTCCCAGTTTAGATAACCACTTTGAAATATTAAAAAAAAGAAAAAAAATCATGATGATCCTTTTAATGGGATTTGCTACCCTGAGAAAGCACTTTTCTTGTCCCTGAGTTATCTATTCACTCTTGAGTGCTGCAGTGACTTGGTTTATAAAAATTTACCTAGCCTTAAGTGAAAAAACCCAAACATATTAACTAAAATTTGTTAAAAAAATATTAAGTATTATTTATTTATCTGGGAATAGAAATCCCTGAGGCAGAAGAAACTTCACAGAAAACTTATTCACTCGTAATTTTGCAAGGCCTTTTTTGCTGGGCAAAAAGACTTTTCTGGGACATTGTGTAATCACAGGTTATTCTGACAGTCGCACTGGTCTTAACTTGTGTTAGTAATTCACAACAAACAACATAAACTTGCCATTTTTCCCAAGGGATCTGAACAGAGTTTCAACTAACTTCAAAGAATTTCTAAGAGGATATTTTCTTTTAGGGAAGGATACCCTCTCAACTTAAACAACTTTTTTCCCTGTAACCTATATACCCTTAGCTTCAAATTACTCCCTTTCTACATTTCATCTTCTCTATTTTGTACTGAGTTGCCAGATTTGATTCTAGAATATCATAATCAGACACCAAAAAAGAAAGTTTTCTTTGTTTTACTTTGGGCTTATGTGCATTCAGAAGAATAAAAAATGTCAGGATAACCCTCGCATCAGTAAACATACTCTCAAAAAGTAAGACTCATTATTTCAATGCCTGTGGTGTCAAAGAACCTCAGTGAATTATTATTGTCTGTAATGCCATTACAACAGCCTGTGATTAATAAAGATGATTTGACAGTAAACTGAAGCCTTACTTAATATTTTTACCTGAATTCAAACAAACCACATGGGCCTGATAAGCATAGCCTGCCAACCGTGTTTTGGGAATGGACCCTTCCAGTCAAATAAGACAATTTTTTTTCATCAATTTGCAATGCTTTTTGTCTTCTACTTAATACAAGGAATAAAGGGTTAGACAAAAAATTTCTATTGCATTAGGAAAAGCCAGGGGAAATAAAACAAAAGTTCCTCCACAAAACACTGTCATTAAATTGATTTCATTGGGACAACTTGCAAGTGCCTTTTGATGAGGAGCTGGTCTTTCTCTTGCTCCCCACAGTATTAATTACTAGTGAAAAACAATAGATGGAGATGTACTGCCTACCACAGAAAAACCTAGTTCATGGAAACCAGCATATGGGCAAAAGTGTGAGCTGGTGGCCTGTATTTTTCTTTAGTTGTAGGATGCACATGGTGAGGCTTTATATCATGTTCTGTTAACATTTTCTGTATGAAAGCACAGTAAAACCTTTTATCTTGAGCGTGCTTCTGATTACTTGTCAGAGGTATGCTATTAATACTATAATGCTTAACCAGTATGGAGATTTCCATTAAAGTTGATGAAATTTTGTTAAAGTGGTGTTTGAGTGACTTTAAGAGGGCAAAAACGTTGCATGCAATTGCTCCTATTATAAACAAGATTACTAAGTTTTACTATCTTAGATAGATGTTCCTGTTTGAAATAAATATTTTTCTTCATCTCTATCTTTGACATCTTTACAGGTTAGATGAATTGCAGACACTTCTCCTACAGAAAAACAAGTTGACTTATCTTCCACGAGCTCTTGTCAATATGCCAAAGCTCAGTTTGCTAGTTGTCAGTGGTGATGACCTGGTTGAGATACCCACAGCCATCTGTGAGTCAACCACAGGTTTAAAGTAAGTAAAAGTGAGAGAGAATAGGAAATATTCTTAAGAAGATAAGGTAAGATACACCCAGGAGAAATGCTTTCATCAGCATCAGTTTCTATAAATTCTGACCCAATTTATATCAGAGTGGTAAAGGAGGCATTAAAAAGATTGGAAATTATGGAGGATCTGCAGTTTCATCATTTTCATCTACCTGTAACCCACATTGTGCATCTGTATGTCTAAACTGCTATTTCTGGGTAGGCTGGGTCATAGCAGCTCTAACTCTGGAGTTGCAAAACCTTGCTTTAGAGTGGAACCAGTAGCCTGGAAACTAGCTGCTGCCAAGCTCAGCGCATCTTGCTGGGAGAGGGAGACATGGCTAGTAAAATGTTAAGTAAGCTCACATGGTTTTAGTAGTTCTTTGCTGTGAAATACCACCTTGTTGCTGCATGCGGGATAAGACTAAAAGATCTTTAATCTGCAATTACAGAAATATTGCATTTCTGCAGGCAATGTTCATGCTTTTGATTATGGAACCATTTCAGACTTTATACAGATTTGGCTCAGAGTGGAGTTGGCTGTGGATGGAATTTCCTTTCCTCTCTTAGAGCTTTTCCTTGCACTAGTAGCTAGAAAGATGTCGATAACGCATCAGTGTTTTTAGCAATTGCTGAACAGTGGTGGCACAGCATCAAGCCTGTCTCTCCAACCCTCCCCTAAGAAAGCACTGTAGCCTGAGGATGAGCTGGAGCTTGGGAGTGGACACAGCCAGAACAGTTGACCCCCACTGACCAAAGGGATATTTCATACCATATGGTGTCATGCTCAGCATATAAAGCTAAAAGAAGGGAGAGGGGTGGCAGATCATATATTATTGAAGTTCTTGTCTTCCAAAGAAACCAACTAAATATACTGGGTCTCTGCTTCCCAGGAAGTGGCTAGACATTACCTGTTGAGAAATAGAGAGTAATTTTTTGCTTTGCTTTGCTTTTCTTCCATGCATAGGTTTTACTTTTCTCAAGCTTATTTACAATTTTTTCATCTGCTGTTCTCCCTTGTCTATTTGAGGAGAGGAGTGGAGAGAGGTGCTTGGTGGGCACCTGGGCCAAACAAGTCAGCTGATCACAAACTCACAGCAATTCATCAGATCTTTAGAAAGCCATATGATTTGTTGAAATATTTGTTCTTCTGAAAGTAATAACTTTAATTTTTTTTCTCCTTCTTGGAATGAAAATCAGAGATTTTCAGAATGCTATGCACTTATTTGCACATTGCATAAGTTGTTTATGTAACACCTAGTTTTTCACTTGCAAACTATAGCTTTACGATAGTTGCAATTACAAAGTAATATATGCCCTGTCATTGGAAAAGACAAGTAGTGTAATAACCAAAAAATGGAGGTACATATTGTCAGCTGAATGATGCTGGCAAAATTCTAGATTGCTAGGCAATATTGTTAGGACAAAGTTCATATTGTTCATTAGCAGATGGGGAAATTACAGTGTAGTAGTTCTGTAAAAAAGAACTATACCTGTTATTGCAAAGAATAAATTATGTAAATAGATGGAAGAAAAAATAAACCTGATAATTTTTATATGGAAAGTGAATTACAGAGAAAGTTCCACTTGAAAATTCTGATAATAAATGTATCCTAACTATGCCATAATGCAAAATTGAGATAATGTCCTTCACATTTCTGCTTCTGGCTCTGGTAACAATTTCTAAAATGTCATTCATGATGGCCAGTGATGTTCAGCTGCCTGTACATATATTTGTGTGTTAATATCTCTCTAGGTTTGTAAGTCTCAAGGACAGTCCGGTTGAAACGATTGTATGTGAAGACACTGAAGAAATTATAGAAAATGAACGTGAACGTGAGCAAGTTGAAAAAGAGTTCATGAAAGCATACCTTGAAGACCTAAGGGAAAGGGGTATGTGAAAATTTGCAGTAAGCTCCCTGCTATCTTGGATATAAATGCAGAAATACATTGTGAACATTCATTTTTAAAAGGAAAAGCAATATACCCTTTAACTCTAGTTGTCTTTTATGGTATTAAATAAGACTAATAGTGAAATGCCAAATCTGCTTTGTTAAAAGTTTGGACCCTAATTAAGACTCTTGATATTGAACAAATGTATACAAAATTCATTGTGTTTGTATAAGCCTTAACTTTAATTGATTGATGATGTACCCAAAGAATATTCTTAATCTCTAGATTTACTTACTTCTCTTGGTATTAGTATCAGTGATTTTGAATTCCTGAAGAACTGCTTCTCCTCAAAATGAAGCACAGTATATGTATGAAAGCCTCATTTTATTGGTAGAATATTATTTGACAATATTATCTGCTTCAAGGTACTAACAATTTAACCACTGTACAATTACAGATAAATACCTGTTTTTATCTTTTTTGCATAACACCTGAAACTTTACATATAACTTCATGTTGCTATTCTCTTTTATTTTTACCATCATTGAGAAATCCTCGCCTTCTTTAGTATTCTTTACTAAGATTTGTTAGGAAAAAAGGAGAAATTTTCCTGTGAGACGGAATACCCCATAGGCTCATTTTAATTCTTTTTCTATTGAATTCTTTCTTTCTATTACAGTAGATTTTCATTACTTGCATTTAAGTGGTCTATGTAGTAGTCCTACAAAAACTGTTAAAAGAGAAATATAAAGAAATGCCACAGGGTGTGGCTTCCTAATACTTATCATGTGTTCATGCTGGGCTTCTGTTTGTCAATGTCTATAAGTAAGCTTTGCACTATAAGTAAGCTTTGCATATGAGTCCTCATTCTGTCTATTTCTAAATTGAAGTCTGCTATAAATGTGCTGGAATCTGATAATGGTAACAACAGCAGTTAAAATGGAGAGAGGAAAGCAATTGAAGAAAAACTAGGGTCATTATTTGGCTTTAGAGACAGCCATAAAATATGTAGTGATGGAGTTGTATCTACAATCTTAGGAACTGTGGAAGTCTTTTGGCTGCCTGAAAACTGCATTTGACCCTATTTAGAATAGGCTAGCATTTCTGGGGCAAAGCAGCTCAGGGATACGGTTTTCTTCCTTCGCAGCCAGAACTTACCTTACTGCTTTTTATGAAGAGTTTGGATCATGAATCACTTTTGTATTTCCTGCTTCTGAGCTTTTGTACTATAGATAATGCCAATAATATTGAAAAACACACTGTAGAAGGAATATCTTCTATAAAATATGAACCAGCAGAATTTCTGAAAGATAGCACAGAGATCATTTGCAGAGTACCTTTGAAACAAGACCAAACCCAGCTGTTTCTAGCTAAGGGCTCCATTTATTTGCGCTGGATTACATAACTAAAGTCTGAGATTCATTTATTTTTTCTTTTTTTTTTGCAGAGTCTACTCCTTCCTACACTACAAAAGTAATGCTCAGTCTCCAGCTCTGAAGATTAAAAATCTCTAGATCTCTACTGAATATATGAATAACTCTCTTTTCATCCACCTGAATACTAAACACATGAAAATGTAGATGGCCAGAATGACATCAAAATCATATTGAATTATTTATTTGTTTCTGTAGTCTTTTCAAGTAACTACAGACAAAACAAGGAGCAGTAGAACCTTCATAAGATGTTGTTTCACATTTTAAGTCAACATGTTTATTTTCAAGTTCACAGCAACAACCACTAATTTGCATGTAGACATGCTGAAAGTAAATATTCACTGTAACTAAGTATACACAGGCATAAATGAAGAATGAAGACATCTTATGTTGTAGTTGAAACAGTGAAACACAAAAAGTGATCTTAGGAAGAGGTCTGATTTTATAAAAGGGTATTAACTGATTTAGAAAATGAATGTGATGTTTTCTTAAGACCAAACACATATTTAGGTATTTACAATATTCAAATGAGAATATACCCATAGTTTGCATAGACATTCTGTTCTGCAAGAAAATTGTCCTCGAAATTTTCAGTTTAGATAAGTTCCAAAAACTTTACATATATAAACTGCAGCAGTTCTCCTTTTTCTTTTCCCCCTCAGCATTTTAAACTTTTACCTGTTTGCAAATTCAAGTAAAAATGTGATTTAAACTCCTGTGCTAAGCAATCTTATAATATAGTAGTGTACTAAGTAAGATTATAAGGCACTAAGATGTGTCAGCTAATACTATCAGCAAAATTATGATAGAGGTCTTATATTAATGGTTTCAGATCACAGGATTTTGTGGACATCTGTTGGAATTTTCCAAGTTCTGTAAGAATGAGTTTGCTGGTAAAACATTTCACTTGTTATTTAATAATCTGTTTATGTACAATTATTAAGTGTATATAGAATAGGGTTTTAGAAACCTAGTTTTACATGTACTTTTTTTGTTTAATAAAACAACCTTTTTAATCCAAAAACACTTGACACTTTGAGAATTGAGACTCAAATTAGACTCAAAATAAAGAATCTAAATGGTCCTAAACTTATGAGTGCAGTTAGGTGAGACAATATTTACATCTTTGTTTTTTTGTTATGGATGAGCTATTTTCAGTTTTGTGTGGTAGGATGTCACTTAAGTAGCCATATTTAAAAAGCAGAACAATAAAGGATATGCTCCTCAGGCTTCCATATAAAGAAAGAACTTTAAATGGTTTCTTTTTTAAAATTCTAGCAGTGAATCTTTTAAAAGAAAAAAAAAATTAAATAATAAGTGTGTTATTTATTCTACTCATAGTCTTCTGCAGTTATATTACTATCAAAACTCATTCAAATTGGTCTCTAGGTGCGTGTGCAGATTTTAAGCAAGTTCCGATCCAGGGAGAAGTTTAAAAAAATAAGAAAAATTGACCTTTATTTGGAGCAGAATAATAGAAGAAATTTTTTTATAATTATTAAGAAATTGAAATAGGATAAAAGAGTGTCAGAGTGGGTTTTGAGAAATTAGGCTATGTGAAACTATCCTACCAAACTTTCTTTTATTGAAATTATAAATTTAGTTGATTAAGTACTGATATTGATGATAATCTTCTGTAAGACATCTGTTCTTATATTGTTTGAAATTCTATTTCTAGAATTCTGTCACCGTCTAATACAATGCATAAAGGCTGTGTTTATAGAATGGAGTTGTAACTACAAAAATCTAGGAATGCAAACACAGTTAAAAAAACAAAAGTTCCAGTGCAAATTCTACTATCAGCAGTATTGGATATATATAAACAGAAAGTATGTGAATAGAAAAGTCATATTAGTTCTTAGAATTGCTGCTAATCTTACTCTAAAATTTTTTTGCTGTTCACAGATAAGAGTGTTACAAATAATTTGGGGACAAATTTGAAACAAATAATTAGCATAAATAAAACCCATGCATTTTTAATTAATTGAACAGCGCTGTTCACAAGTCCATTTTCTTGTCAATTATAAATGCAAGATCATTAGATCCTGTCTAGAAGCAGGATTTTTTAATGCAGCAGGCAAACATAAGGCAGAAGTCTAAAATTTGAATTCATGTATCTGAATTAGAAACAAAAGGTCTGTTTTTCTGAAAAAAGTAACCATGGAATGACTTCTAAGGCACAGATTATCAGTCACCAGCAATCTTTAAGTTCAGGTTAACATTTTCCTGGAACAAATCTGTAACAATTAAATCATAGAAAATGCAAGATCAGTAGTATACAGGAGGTCCAAATAGAGTTCTTTGACTTGACTTCAGACATCTGTCAATCCAATTTTCATGGAATCACAGATTGATTTCAATTGGAAGGGACATTCAAAGATCATCTATCCCAATCCCTCTCTCATAGACAGGGACATTTTTCATTAGATCAGGTTTTTCAAAGCCCAGTCCAAGCTGACCACAAATATTCCCATGATGGGGCATCCAAAACATCCACTGACTCACCAATTTTATCATAAAGAATTTGTTCCAATCTAAAACTAAATCTACATTGTTTCAGTTTCTTACTGAAATTTACCCTTTGTCCTGTCACCAAAAATCCTGTTAAAAATATCTTTCTTCAATACAAATAAGCCTATTTGTAGCCAAAACCATAACTAGCTCATGGTATATTTTACATTCATTAGCGTCCCCACGTCCTCCACAGGGCTGAGAGCTTTTATTCCTAGCTCTTGTAGAACATTACTTCCTCAAATGTTATCTATAGATAAGAATTTTTTTGTAACCGTTGTTAACAGAATTTGTTGAGTACCTTTGCTTAAGGGGAAGATGGTCTCCCTTACACCTAAGCCATGCAGTGGGTAATGACATCTGCCAGCTGTTACTGAAATACCTAATTTCAGCATAGTTTCATACTTCTGTGTCCTTTACAGGAAGTCATAGTTCTATGTCCTTTACATATTTATCATATGATGTTAAATATAACTTTGTTAGAGTCCTCCGCTGTAGTAAAAACAAAAATGCATGTCAAGAGGCACCTCATTTTGAATTAGATCTAGTCTACCTCAGCTGTTTTACTAGCAATTATAACTAAAACTATTATCTTTCACTAGAAAACAACACTACCAAAGAGAATTCTGTTATTGGCATGTTACATACATTTTCAAATTTTGAAAGTGAATAATTTTATGAATGACAGGAATTTTGTGTACAATGGCAATTTATGTTATTTACAAGCTTCTGATGTCAGCTACTTAGATACCTTAAGGAAAATAATGTGTTTGTTCTTACACACTGCATTTTTTACAGCTGCCAAATACTACACCTCCTAAAATTCAGAACCTTGTTCTACTTTACAAGTAGCTGCTATTTCAAAGCAGCAAGACTGGGAGGAATTGAAAGGTGTGTTCTAGAATACTCATGGACTCAATGTGCAAAAGTAAATCAGAAGATCACATTTAATTTTGTTCCTTCTCCTTATTCTGTATTGTGGCTCTGTTTCTAAGGATAGCATATTATAAGCCAGGAAGACGAACTTATAAGGATAGCATATAACCTCATATGCAATTAACAAATCTCTAGGAATAACATAGTCTGGCATCGGATATTGGCTTAATTTACAGTTAATGCTGTACAATGTATTCTTTTTTTCTCCCCTTGAGCATTCATGAAATATCAGAACTGATTTAATGTGTTTACTTTCTGCAAAGGAACCACCCAGCAAAATTAAAAATGCAAGCAAAGGAAGCACCAAGCAAAATGGCCTTTTCGTGATGTAGGCCTGTTATAGGCTCTAGGTCCTAGTTTGTGGAAGATGTCAGAGAATCATAGAATGGCTTGGAAAAGACCTTGTAGACCACCTAGTTTCACCTCTCCCTGCCATGGGCAGGGACAACTTCCACTTGACCTGGTTGCTCAAAGCCCTATCGACCTGGTTGCTCAACCTGGTACCAAACACTTTCAGGGATGGGCATCCACAACTTCTCTGTTACAGTGACTCATCACATTCTGAGTAAAGCATTTCTTCTAATGTGTAATTTAATTTTAATATAAATTTTGAAATAGTTCCCCATTTGACCTAAAACTATCAGATTGCATAAAAAAATAGCTCTCCCTCTTTTTTTAAGTCTTGTTAAGGTAGTACCAGTCTGCCATAAGATCTCACCAAAGTCTTCTGTTCTCCAGGCTGCACAACCCCAGCTATCTCAGCCTGTCTTCATAGAAGACAACCCTCTGCTTGTGTTTATGGCCCTCCCAACAGGTCTGTATCTTTGTTGCACTGAAGACCCCAGAGCTGGATGCAGAACTCCATATGGGGTTCATAAGACAGGGCAGAGGGAGAAAATCACCTCCTTCAACCTGTTGGACACACTGCTTTTGATGCAGCTCAGGACATGGTTTGTTTTTCTAAGCTGTGAGTTCACACTATTTACTCATGTCCAGCATTTCATTCACAACAATTCCCAAGTCCTCATCAGGATTGCTCTCAGTGACTTCTCCATCTGTGTTCATGTCTGGGATTGCCCTGACCTGGGTGTATCACCTTGCACTTGGCCCTGTTGAATCTCATGAGGTTCTCATGGGCACACTTCTTTAGATTGTCCAGGTCCTCCTGGATGGTATCTCATTCTTTGGATGTGTCAACAGTACTGCTCAGCTTTGTTTCATTTGCAAATTTGCTGAGGGATAACTTGACCTCACTGTCTGTATAATTGAGACAGGTATTGAAGAGCACTGATCCCAACACGGAGTCCTGAGGAACATTACTTGTCATTAGCTCCACCCAGACATTGACTTCAATTCTCTGGATGTGTCTGTCCAGCCAATTCCAAATTTGGACCTACCAAACAGTCCACCCTTCAAACCCATGTCCAATTTGAAGATGACTGGTCTTCTTTTTTGAGACAAGGATGTTGTGTGGAACAGTCAGAGGCCATACAGAAGTCTAGATGGATGATATTGGCCAGTCTTTGCTTGTTGACCATTGCAGTTGCTCTATTGCACAAAGCTGCTAGTTTGGTCAGGCAAAATTTGCCCTTAGTGTTGTGGTTATAGAAAAAAAGGGGTGTAGTTTCTAGGGCTGTTTAATTCCATACCACCCACATTATTGTGGAGTCTTGATTCAGCTGGGGCCAGAAGCAGAAGGGTTATCATCTTTGGTTGGGCTTCACGGAGGGGGTGTGGACTTTGCAGGGTCAACCCAGCGCATCCAACCCCGCTCTGCTACCGGCAGTCCCTGTGCTGGCTGCCTCAGATCACTTCCTTGTCTTTTATGTGCCTTGAACATTTTCTAGGAGGATCTGCTTGCGTGATCCCAGGCACAGAAGTGAGACTCCCCAGTCTGCAGTTCTCTCTACCTTCTTTTCTCCCCTTTTTAAAAATAGGATAAAAGGGGAGAAAAGAAGGCAGAGAGAATAGGAATATATAAAAAATGCTTTTTTCCAAGCATTGAAGACTTCACCTGACCTCTATGACTCTTCAGATAGGATGGAGAAACACTTGGCAACAGCATCATCACTCAGGATCCCGGATGCATGTCACCAGGTCCTGTAAGCTTTTGGTCATTCAGCTTCATCAACTGAACTCAAGCCTGCTTTTCATTGACAGTGGGAGGAAACTCACTTCCTCATCCTACCCAGATGTTCAGGGACTTGAGACACTTGGGATGCCTGGTGGCGAGTGAAGATTGAGACAGAGAGCTTTTTGAGTATTCCATTTTTCTTCATTTCTCTTGGTACTAGATTTCCCTTCTCAACTACCATAGATGGGAATACAGAGTCTTTGGAATTTATTTTCTGACCTACATACATATAGCCTCTTCTGGGCTGGAGATCTCTTCACCTTTTGGGAAGGTATTTCCTTGCTGTTTTCTGGAAGTGCTGTTGTTTCCTCGTTCCTCTCTGACACTGGGAAATATATCCTTTTCCCTTGCTGAGTATGGTTTAAAACTCTGCCAAGAAGTCCAACCAGTTTCCTTCCCAGAACATGTTCACTTTACCCATTGACTGTTTCTCCAGGGTGCATCCTAGATCATAGAAGCCAAAACCCTGAGCATAGCACCAGCCATGCAGTCAACCATTCTCTTGATCCATTAATCTTCTTTCTGGGTCTCCAGTTCCCAACTAGGGGTATAGAGGAGAACACTACCAATAGTGCTGATCCCTTCAACATCTTTCTGAAGCATGTGAGGCCCCTTTTGATACTTTGCAAACTCCTTGTTGCAGCCTAATTCGACACTGTTTGGAAGAGCAGGAGTGCATGATAGTCCTCAGGTGTGGCAGCCTCTTTGTGACATTGCAAATGTGAGCCCCAGCAGACAGCTAACCTCTAGAGAGGCCCAGATGGCAAATGGGTGCTTCAGCATCTCTCAGTGAGAAGTCAGCTATTACTAACAATATTCATGCATTTTCGGTGTCACTCTTTCTGCACAGATGAGCTCCTGCTTCATAATGGATGGGAGGAGGTTAGAAAATAAGGGGTTTTTTGCCTCATTTTGAGACCTCATTTGAACTGGTCCTAATAAATAGAACTACAACTCAGCATAACTCAGGTTCTGCACTTCTAGAGTAACTACGCTACACTGAGCAGTTCAGGAAGAGTCTCCTCTCTTCTCAACAGCTGAATCTGCTACTTGGGCTGAATCCAGCTGTGACTACACTCTCTACTACAGCTTGCTCTCTTCTTCCCTTCACTGGTTCATTAACAGCTATGCTATTGCTGAGTGTAAATAGGAGATTTGCATGGTGTTTTCATTATCTGCTGACTGCCATTAATATGAAAAGATCATTGCTGTCTCTTACTGCTCCCTGGAACTTTCTGTTTTCTTGTTGCAAGCTGCAACATAACCACTCAAGATTCAGCAAAATCTTAGTAACAATGCTTTTTATATCTAAAATGCCATTTTAGATATATTGCCTTGGCTATGTTCAGAGTTTCTATTTTTCATTAATGCTTCCAGCCTTTTCCTAGAATCAACAGTGACATTTATAAAGTAATTAAATTAGCTGTCAAATGCTGGCGAATAGATCTATAAAAAAGAATATCAACTTAGAGCACTGAAATCAGTTTTAGTCTATATTGGAGTAATATTTGAGTTAAAATTTACATATACAACATTGCATTTTCTTTTTTATTTGTTACATTGGTTCAGACAATTTGAAGCACAGTCAGCCTTTGAGCCTGTGTATGATGTAATGACATAATACATTTGCAAAAACCAATTTGTTATACTATAGGACTCTAAGTTGATGAAATGTTATTCAGTGCTTTGTTCTTACTCTGTGTCTGCTGATTTCAAAACTGTAGTGATCTGTCACCTGTGGTATCTATAAAACTTTCTGCCAAGATAAATATTTGAAAATAAGTTGACCCCAAGCTAGTGGTGCTGCCCTGGCCCCAGAGAAGTAGAGCAGGTCACCTGTTTGCCCTGAGGGCATTCAGGGAAGGTGAGTTCAGTGGTCACATATTGGCAACTTCAGGAACCGCTACTGGCAACACTTGATACAACCAGGCAACTAAAGACAATTGAGCCTTAAAAAAAAAAAAAAAAAAAAAAAAAAGTAAGCATGGCTTTGTTTTTACATTTTAAAGAGGTCCATAATGCCAGGTTTACTCTCTATAGCTAAAGAAGCTGTCTTTCAAAGAACACATTGGCATATTATGGTAGCTTGTGATTCAGAAATGAAAGTTTAAAGAAAGCAATAGTATTTTAATTGAATTGAAGCCATCTTTGATGACACCTTGATATGGATAAAAATATATATCTTTTTTATGCTATAAGTAGGCCTTGGATATATTAGCATGTCTTGCTATAGGAAAGTTTCTGCTCAGAAGATGTCCCATGGTTCCTTTTCCCCTTTAGACTAGTTTAAGGATGTATTTTATTAAGCCAAAATACTCAGAGTTTTCAGTTTCAGAGTAATTGAGAAAAGACTTCAGGACTCTGTTTTCCCTTCCCTTCCCT
>VXBN01000852.1:492520-509431 GCA_013397395.1 Sinosuthora webbiana
TCCCTTCCCTTCCCTTCCCTTCCCTTCCCGAACTTCCCTTCCCGAACTTCCCTTCCCGAACTTCCCTTCCCGAACTTCCCTTCCCGAACTTCCATTCCCTCCTCTCCCCGAACTTCCATTCCCTTCCCTTTCTATAATGCAATAACGTTCAGAACAGAGAAAATGAAATATTATCTTAAGTCATGGGTGAATACTGCCTGACATTAATCAGTATTTGTGGATATTGCAAGAAACTTCAGTAAACAGGGAAATTTGTTCTGTGCAGCTCTAGAACTGCTTCACTGTTTCATGGAATGAGTGTTGCTGTACTGTGCATCAGATGTTTGGACTAATGAATGTGAATATTGTAAAGAAATTCAGCAGGTGTTTGCAATGATGCCATTTTACACACTTGTGGGAAGTTTTCTCTGTTGCATATCCCTTCCTGCTATATAGTGAGAATCACAGAATTATTAGGGTTAGAAGGGACCTGTGGAGTTCACCCAGTCCAATTCCACTGCCAAGATAATGGTCATGTAGAGCAGGAGACACAGGAACATATGCAGGTGGATTTTGGATGTCTTCCAAGAGGGAGAATCCATGACCTCCCTGTGCAGCCTGTTCCAGTGCTCTTCCACCCTCAATGTATAGATTTTCTCCCTCATGTTGATGTGGGACTTGTGTATTTAGTTTCTGGCCATGGATCCTCATCCTGTTGCTGGGCATCACTGCCAAGGGTCTGGTACCATTCTCCTGACACCCACCCTTTGAGATATTTCTATGTGTTAATGAGGTCCCCTCTCAGTTTTCTTAGCTCCAGACTGAACAGGCAGTCTCCTGCAGTCTCTCCTCATAAGAGAGATGCTCCAGAGTCCAAATCATCTTCGTGACCCTCTGCTGGATCCTCTCCAGTCTCCCTTGTCCTGAGGAGCCCAGAACTGGACACAGCACCCCAGATGTGGCCTCAGCAGGGCCAAGTAGAGGGACAGCATCACCACCTTCAACATTCTGGCCATGCTTATCCTGATGTAACACAGGATACCCTTGACCTTCTTGGACACAAGGGCACTGATGGCTTATGGACAACTTGTGATCCACCAAGAGTCCCAGGTCCTTCTCCGCAGAGCGATCTGTCTGTCTGTCTGTACCCCCAGTCTCTGCTGACACTTGGGGTTGTTCCTCCCCAGGTTCTGGAGGAATTGCCCTTAAAGAAGACCTCTATAGCCTGTTAGCAGGATTTCCTGTTAAAAATATGAGCTTGGGACTAAATCTCATTTGCTATTAACCTAGAATTGTGGAAATGGCACTGTAAATGTCCTGTGTTTTACAGTACTCCCTTTTTTGTCTTTAGTACTACAAGGCTTTACAGTAAAGGTAGACACTTTTTCACAAAGTAAACAATTGGATTGGTGTCCTTGGATGCTACAGTTTTGTTAGAGGTGTTTTGCTTTTGATGTTGAAAAGAAAAAAAAAAAAAATGAAGAAAAAGCAGACCCTTTTCTGTGTTTAAAATCAAATCAGAAACAGGAGTAGCTCTGAGAAGCTCAGGTCAATAAGTAAAATAGTTTTGAATATACAATACCAAGTGAAGATGAGAAGAGTTTCAGATGAAATCTCTGAAGTCACCAGTAAGGTATCTTTGTCAGAGTTTGACAGTCATTTCTTTTTGTAGTGTTATGTCAGCATAATTAGATTTTCATATTGTTTTTGTCCCCCTCAGGGAAGTCATGTGGATTAAGTTTTTTGGGTGTTTTAATTCTGATAAATTCTCTGTCTGTTTGACTGTTTCTACTGTCACAAAGAGGTTTAGTAATGCATTTCCTCTGAAATAAATGTTCACGAAACTACAGCCTTGCTTCATTAGCAACCAGTTCGTGAAGAAGTTGTAGGTTATCCATTGTAGGTTATCCAGTTGTTGGCTCCTGACATTTTCTGATCTATTTAAAATCAATGTAGCAGATACACATGGGAATTGCCACTGTGAACTATGAGAATAACAATTGTAATCTGTAATATAGGAATAGGAATGAACTCTGGAAAACAAAATGTCAGCCATGTTCTTGATACTTAAGTATTGCATTTTACGTGCAGTCTTCTGGGAATTGTAGTCCATTCCTCATGCACTGGGCAGTTACTAATTTCAACAGCTTTCATATCTGGCTGATGGTTTGGATTTCCTTCCTCAAAAGCTCCCAACGAATTCTTTATGATCTATTTCTATCTTTTATATGAAAACCATATAGGCATAAAAAAGTGAGAAACAAAGAAAACCCAAGGCAAACTAACCACTGACTGAGAATTCACTGATCATTCCAATACTTATTTTGGAGGAATATAAACATTTCTGGACAAGTTTTCCACTGAAATTTCTAATTTAACCAAGCCATATATATTATTTAAAGGGAAAATTGGTGAATATTATTGTATTTTCAACATTTAAAATAAATAATTAAGGCTTTAATTTTTTGTACAGCATCAAGGGTCAGATGACTGGGAGGAAACACTGATGTATATGCACTTTGAAAGATACAAATGTGTTACTGCAATCCAAAGTGCAAGACTCAGATTTTTTTAGGCCTTCCTATTTTGTGGCATTTTTCTCCTATTTAATTTTCTAAATTTTTGGAGGCAATATAAGGTATTTTCAGGATAAATTGTGTGAATGGAGGGAAAGGCTTGAGGCTTTAGAAAACGCAAAGTCCGAAAAGGCTACAAACCAGATTTCTTTAGTTGTTTCTGAATTAAATGAGTCGTCTTCTATTGTCTGAGAGGCATGATTGTAAACGACAGTTTTGGAAAGGTTTTAATTTATATTGCTGCATGGATTTGAAACCTCAAAGTTTTCACTTGTTTTTTGGCCAGTTATTGTTTTAGGTGCCTGTAAGTATTAGTGAGAGAATAGTTGCATTGTATATGAGAGAGGAGTTTTGGAAAGCATCAGAAATGTACATCTTCAGCCAGGAATACCTTTTAATTTCAAAATTTATTGTGACTTCTATTCGCTCTCTGTTAATGTTGCAATATATAAACAGGTCTGTTCTTCCAAATCTGAAGGGTTTTCTGACTGTACTAGAATATCTCAAGAAGATTTAATTTCAAAGATACTGGAAATTTTGTGTCAGTTATGCATTTCTTCCTCTCTATAATTGCTCTGGCTATCTTATCAAATTTCTATTTAGAAATTGATTCTCTCCAGATTCATGTCTTATGTAGGTCTTGTGAGCACAGTTTTTATCTAAACTGCAAATAGAGGTACTTTTAATGAAAAATAAATCAAACAATAACAGAACAAAATCAACAGATTAATAAAGACTAGGTTAGTACTTATATTTTGAAACTGTGTTCACTATTACAGTCAAGGTTACTTCTTATTAAACACCTCTATCTGGTACGATTTTTCCTTGTTTTACCTTTTTATCATGTCTCACCCTACATTTTAGCCTTAATATTTTATGACTTATGTATTGTGCAGCTTTAAAATACGTTTGTATTTAAGAACCTACTTTTTGTCTTCATTCTCACCAAAAGGAGCATTCTGGAAGCCGGTGTCCAGATACAGCAACAGCTCTGGGCAAAAAGCAATGTACAGACAGTTAATAAGAATTTATCTGTCTATTCCTGCAGGTAAAATTTCAGCATCTGTTGGCAAAAAAACAAGGACTAGTTAGCTAGCAGAAATTCTGTAATGCAGGAACAGTAAAGGCCGTAGGACTTTTTTTGGTTTTGAGAGGGATGGTAAACAAAGTGTAGCATTTCACAGTCACAGAGATTGTCTCTTTCATGTAAAAAACACAGTCTACTCTAGTCCTCACAGCTCTATGTTCAACATGAAAGGCTTTTATTAACTTATTATTTACTAGTGGTCTATAAAAAACAAGTGTGCCTCCAAACTTGTATGAGCTTGGCTTTTTGAAGCTTCAGAAAGATTTTTAGCCCAGGAGATTTAACTGCTCCTCATTTGTGTCACTTCAAGATAAAAATTAGCCAGCTCTATTTCAAAAAAATCTGTATATTAAGAAGTACTACACTATGGGAAGCAGAAAGGTAGTTTTTTTCTGAATCTCCGTGGTCCTCTGTTTGTGGGAAAGAAATTTTCATTTTCATTTTAGAGATGCTGCACTTGTACATAGAAAGCAGAGCAATTACAACTGTTGGTAGGAAATGCCATGGCTTAGTATTGTTCTTCTGTCTTTTATAAAGTGTGTAAACAATTTACTATTTTAAATAGTGGCCATGTCACACATATAGGTGCAGAGTGAGGAGTCTAAAGGTAAGCACAAGGCCATTTCCAACTCAGCCAGATGCAAACTGCTCCTCCTGGTTTGTAGGGGATGTGGGGGACCATGGGGGCTGTAAAGGTAGATGGTAAAGGCAGATAGTGAGAGAAGTGGTGTATCTGGATGATTTTTGTGGTGACAAGAAAGCTACCTACTCATATGTCTTCTGTCTGACAGCAGAGTGCTGAGGAAATGGCAGCAGGGGAGATTTGCTTTCTGGGCTGGTTGAGATTCTTAATGTGACATATTTTTGGCACCACAAGTAGTATGAACAAAGAAGAGGTGCGAGTAGCTGAAGCTGACAGATACTATGAAATATGGGAGACAGGTAGCAGCCTCCAGCCCCTTCTCCCCCATCTTACTCTATACCTTGATCTTACTCTTAATCCTGGGGGAATTTGGCTAACTTTTGTGTTAGCCACACAAATCCCCACATTTCCAAAGCACAGCTCCCACCCATCCAGTAATCTTACATTTCCTTATTTAACCCTGCTTATTGTGGTTCTGCAAAATGCACTGATGGTAGGACAAGATAGGAAGAGCACCTTGGGTTGTTGGCATTTCATGTCCTTGCCTTGCCCGGCTGGAGAAAAAATGCATCCCCAGGATTGGCATGCAGCTGCTGAAAGTGGCTCGTCCAGCACACATGTTGAATGTATCGCTGTTTGCCTTATGCTTGGGATTGGTGTTATGGCAGAGAGGCATAAATAGATGTGTTACACATTTCTGTTATTCCATTTCACAACCACTTTAGAGAGACTATGATCAAATTATTAGGAATCACGTTTCTTAAGTGTACTTTAGAATACAAAGATTTTGCTCCCCAGTTCTAGTGCTACTGAAGATTACTGTAATATCTAACACTTTAATATAAAGCCTTGCCATACATTAGATGTAGAAAGGTTTATTAGAAGGGAAGCTATCTGGCATTGGAGTGATTGATTCTATATAATTCATACCTTGGAAATCAGTGGCATTTTGCGAGGGGAAAAACATTCCCATGATCTGCCTTGACTTTCGATGTCATAGTAGAAATTTTCAGGAAATTATATACACTCATATACATTAATTCCATTTGTTGTACCAAGCCTTAGGCTAGACACTTGCCTGCATTTTAGTGTCTCTCCCGATCAGTTTAGTTAAAGAAAATAGCATGAATTTTATGTTCACATAACTTTTGTTTTAATCAGGTGTTTGAAAAGAACTGTTGAAGGGAGAAGACTACAGCAGTGAGTGCACTGTAGCAATGAAATTGATTTAAAGGGATTATTTGGCATAATAAATAAGTTTAAGTTATCTAGATGAAGCTTTCAGTACTGTGGAAAAGACTGTCAAGTGCACTTCAAGTAGGCCTTTCCTCTACTTGAAGGGAAGGCCTTTCCCTAAGTTCATACTATCAGTGTTCTCAAATGTTGTTGTCAAGCCTCATATTCTGACAATTAGAAACTTCCTTCTCCCTTTTTATTTTTGTTTAGTCAGTATTTTGTTCTGTACCAAGGTTGCCCTTAAATAGATTTTTTTCCCTGTACTTATACATAAATCTCTAATGCATACTGTCAGAAACATTGTTCGTTCTTAAACAATTCTCATCTACTATGTAGGATCTACAGTTGTCTCTCAATGGTATTTCCATTGATTCTAGGATGTCAACTCTGTCTTAATGTTTTGAGTAACAACCAGCTCCCCCTTAAAATTCTTTCTTTCTTTCTTTCTTTCTTGCTTTCTTGCTTTCTTGCTTTCTTGCTTTCTTGCTTTTGTTGGTGAATAAAGTGGAATAAAGTGCCATGCAGAATGCTGAACTATGTATGTGTTTCAGCACTGCTGTGTGGGGAAACATTAGTTTTGTCACATACTCAAGCATGTACAAAAAATGTGCTCGTTTTCTGTGGATGCCCACACTGGTGATTTTTCATCATGTTGCTTACTAACAAATCTTGATTCTTCTCATCATATTAGAAGTGATCAAGAGGAAATCACATGGTTCACATTTTAACCAATTACTTACTGCACAGAACTTTTAGAGGTCTCCATATTCTGATTTCAGTTTTCCACAAGTACTTCACTGACTTGTTTACAATGAAGAAAAATGAATGTGCTTCATTTTGAATGAGGTCTCTTCACATCAAGAAAATTTTTATGTAAAAGGCCGTGGGAGACACTTCTGCGATGTCTCAAAATATTCTTCATGTTTACTATGTTGCCATAATTAAATACTCCACCTTAAAATCAGTTTATATTTTTGGAAATTTTGAATTAGGTTCAAAGGTGAGTCCTTGTGCTTGTTTATAAGATTGTGAAGGGATATCTATATGGATCTTCTCAAATATTTCTCAAACCTCAAACATATCCCTTCTCCCACCCTCAGAATAGTGACCAGTGGCAGGACTCAAGGAAACTGCATGAAGCTGAGCCAGAGGAGGTTTAGGTCAGATATCAGGAGACAGTTTGTCACCCACAAGGTGTTTGCACACTGGGACAAGCTCCCATAGGGAAGTGGTCAGAGCACCAAACCTGACAGAGTTCAAGAAGCATTTGGACAATGCTCTCAGGCACATGGTGTGACCCTTGTGATGTCCTGTGCAGGGCCAGGACTTGCACTTGATAATTCTGATGGGTCCCTTGCAACTCAGCATGTTCTATGGTTCTATGAAAATGAAATGGCCTATGATTCTGTTTAAGAATCTTAATTTTGTGTGAAAGACTTAGTGCTGTGCAAGCATGCACTGTTCAGTAATAAACAAAACACAGGTGTGCTACCAGCAGTGTTCTAGCCATGAACACAGAGCATAGAACCCAAGGGGCTGCTGTGTAGAAAGTAAATTTCATCCTGGACAAATCCAGTACAATGATAAATCCAGATATCAGTTGGAAACATTAATTTTATGAAGTCTTCACATTTCAGATTGAATTTTATTAGTCAGTTGAATATTAGATTTCTTTTCCTTTTGAACAGAAAAATAAAAAGCCATACAGTGAAGCTTTCCACTTCTCAGAAATTAATCAATCAGTTTGTTATAGAAATGCAGTTTGGAGCAAGAGAATCAAGTGTTTTGTTAGGATCAGTATCATTATTTTGCTGGGAGTTGTCACCAAACAGGAAATGGAAATTTATTACTAAACTGTGGGTTCCTAATTCAACTTATAACTCCACCTGTTTGAGTAATGTAAGCTTGTTTAACCACAGTAAACCTTAACCACACATCTTTCTTGTTTTAAAAAAAAATAGCCAGGAGGAGCCACCAAGAAGTAAAAACCTAGTTTGCCCTTTTAATTAAAAAACTTTCAAGGTGTGATTTCAAATCCCCTTTTAGTGTTGATTTCCACTACTTTCACTGCCTTTGCCATATGTTACTGTCAAGGTGTTGATTGCTACTACTGTTGGAGCTGTGGACGTTTTTTCTTTTGTCCAGCAGCCTGGTACTGCTGCTGCTGATGTGTACTTATTAAGGAGGTGTGCAAAATCTACAGCAATGTGAAAAGCAAGATAAGAAAAATATTTATAGCTTTTAATTAGCTTAGAAGCTAAGTCATGTTTTTATGTTGCCGTTATTAGTGTGAACATAAGAAATAGTGTGTCAAGCACGACTGGGAAGGGATCCTTTCCCTGTACTCAGCACTGGTTTACCTTGAATCCTCTATTCAGTTTTTGAGCCCTCACTACAATAAAGTGCTGGAGCAAGTTTGAGGTGCAAGAGCAAGTCTGGAGAAGGTCGTCAAAGCTGGGGAAGGGTAGGGAGCACAAGTTCTATGAGTGTTACCAAAAAACAGAAAAAAGCAAAGTTCCTAAGATTACAATTTTTGTATTTGGGAGCAGGGCATTCTTCATTGTGACACCAGACACACAGGGGATAGCTGCACTGGTTTTACATGCTTAGTGCAGAAAAAGCTCCCTTTTTCATACTATGTTTTACATTCATATTCATAGGTTTTCCCAGAAGAAACATATATATGACAATAATTTCCCCAAAGCCATTAACATAATATATTCACTTCCATCAGCATATAGGTTCTTCTGTCTTGGGGGTGTTGGTCAACTGCGGCGGTCAGCCACCTCACAGTTGTGTCTGACCACACGATGAGCTGATGTTATTTTTCAAAATTAGGAGAAAAGTTTACATATCTGGTCTAGTTCATTATTTTGTGAGTCCTTAGATCAATTAAGTGTAGTTTCTTATTCCTCTCCTTGGTTAATGCTTATTGTAACTTTTGATGGCGTAGTTCCATACCCTAAGGATTTTGTGAAGTTATCATTGTATTAGCCCACTAGGGGCAAGCAATCCTTCACCTGGCAATGCGAGGAGCAGTTGAAGGAGCTGGGATTGTTGAGCCTGGAGAAAAGTAGGGTGCACAAAAGGGGTTAGTTAAACAGTTGAACTTAATGATGTTAGAGGTCTTTTCCAACCTTAACCTTAACAATTCCATGATTTTATGAATGTATGAACTACAGATTGCCAGGATAACGGCATGTAAATTGTGCAGCTAAGGAGAAGAGGGATTTTTTGGACTCAGTTCTGGATTGTATTTTGTTTTCAAACCATCTCGAATGAAAGGAAAACAAGTGCCCGTGTTTTATACAAGTTTTCAGATAAGAGTGGAAATAGATTTAATTTATAGCTTCTGCTAAAATAAATAATAGCTTCTGTTAAATTTACTGCAGAAACATTCGACTTAGTAAGATTAAGTTGTATAAAGATGAGGAAGAGAACACTAGTATAAGGCCAGTGGGAAGTCACTGAATACCACAGGCATTAAAATATCTTTCTTGTATTTAAATTCTTCTGTTTATTAAAAAAAAGACGTTTCAATTTAAAAGGAGAAAATGTCTTTCTTTTGAAAATCGATGTTGATATAAAGCCTAACTCATGTGTTCTATGGTACACATTCTCTATTTCAATGTAGCACTTTGAGTCATTCTTTTATTTTATATCTGTTTTATTTTCTGAGTCTGCCTTATAGAAGTATTTTGATATATCAGATTTTTATTATAATCATAGTTTATAATTATGAAGTATATGTTTTATATTAACAAATGAGAGCACACACATTTTGGCTGAATTTTTAAATAAGTGTTGTTTCTGTGATGTTTCTTTGTTGTGTTTTTCTAACTGCTTGTGAAGTAACAATTGAAAGGGAAACTAGACAGAGGAAAACAAAGATTTTCAAGAAAATTTCTTGTAAACCAACAGGCTGGAAACAGACTACACACAGAAAAATCCCAATATGAACCTGACACTACATTCATTTGTGTGATAATATTATTTCAGTTTCATTTAGATATATTTCAGCTGCCTAAACAGAAATCCTCCTGTGGGTTTATTTAGACTTTTGCACAACAAACGAACAATCAAGCAAACAGATGAATTAAAGGACAGACCTCTTTTGGCTAAGTATATGGAGGACATTTCAACAGAAAAGTAACAAATGCTAAAGGGATGGACAAAGGTTTTTTTCTCAAACTAGGAATCCCTACATCTTCTGTGATATAATGTATGAGGTGCCACTAAAGGTTAATAGTCATCTTTCACTCAGGGAAATCTTTCCCTATTCTTCCAGCTCCCTGTCCCAGCGAACAAACACAGACTGTATGTGTGTTTTTGTAATCTGGTTTCTATTTTGAGTCTAGCACTTTTTCTTTCTTTTTGCTACATGGTTAAAGAAATGTCTGTAACATCTGACAAGTTTATGTGACTTCATTAATTCCCTTCTCTTGACTGACACTCAAGGGACTCATGGCATTGACTCCAGCATGAGCAAAAAAAGAGAGGTGGAAGCAATGTTTGGCAGGATGCTAAATAATTTAGAAAGTAGGATAATTGAGCTGAAAAACCGTGGTGAAGTTCTTGCTTGAAGAAAAGACAAATCTGAAAATCACAAACAGGAATAGAAGTCCAAACTTTCAGGATCTGAAGAGATACATAGAAAATTACATAATCTTGCTAGCTGAAAACTAGCTCATACTCTGTTCTGAGACCTCTAACAAAGTCTTTAGTCTTTTTAATAATGTTGGGACAAGTGTGACAGGTTTATTTTTCCTATGACAGGCATTTTTTTCCTACTTTCTCTTAATGAAATTAAAAAAAGGTAAAAATAGTATTTAACTCTCAAACATTCTTTTTATGCATTTGTGAAATTTAAAATCAAGCTAAATAGGCCAGACACTCACCTGTTGTAACTGGAGGAAGATTACACCAGAAAACATTATTTAATCCCATCTTTGGGCAAAAAGGTTTTGCCCAAACATCTGCCACTAAGTCTGTGTATGCTGATGTGTAGCATAAGCAGAGAGCTTGTGGGACTGTTGCTCCACTTGCACCTTCAGTACTGGTAGGGCATTGATCAGGTCTTCGTAACATTAGGGGTAATCCTGATTCCAAACAACATTCATTCCTCTGAGGAAATTGGGTGGGGGGGAAGTGGGGGTTACAAAGGGTGTAATTCTCTAAGAACTTTTATCTTGGTTCCCTGTCTTTATCTTGATTGTACAGCACACTGACTTATTCTAGCTTATTTCCAGCTATTGAAATTGATGTAGCTCCATTTCAGTCAGTGAGACTGTGTAGGCTTTTAGCAGCTGAGGATTTGTACTTTGGTGCATAGAATGAGATTTTTCATGGGTTTCGTATTTCTGTAGACTTAAGATTAATATGCTATGTCTATTGCCCTTCAATTACTACATATTTTTGGTTTAAACACTGTGATATTGAGACATTTTCTCTCAAGTACCCTGATGCTGTGCCATCACTGACCCATAATTGTATATTTATTTCTCAATTATGTAAATCCCTGCACTCTGACTGAGAAAGGTTTGATTTGCATAATTATTAGACTGCTATTTCTGAATAACCATGAAGTGTCTATCAGATACTTTCATGTAAACTTGCTGTAGACATTGGACTCTCATTCCCCTAAAGGACATAACTTTTTTGTTTCCATGCCTACTATGTCTTTCTTTGCCTCAGAAAATTAAATGCAACTTATCTTCAAGAAGAAATCACTATTTCAGAAGAGGTAGAAGAAATAAAGACTTGACAGTAACCTAATCAATGAGGACTGACTGGGTGATGAATTAGTGTGTCCTTTTCTATAAGCCCTTCCTTTCCTTTCTCTCTCTTTCAGCTCTCTGATCTAGAGGATCATGTCGTGCATTTGAAGAATGCTGGTTTGTGTATCAAAAGTCTCAAACATAAAATCTCAAATCAAACCAAAAAAACACGAATAGAATAAATGGAAATCAGTTTCAAGTCATGTTTAGGGCAACAGTTTTTGTATATATAGAATTAGAATTAAACTATCAATAAAAAAATAATTCTGTAAAACCAACAAATTGCAGTTTGGAGGCTAGCTATCTATGAGTTGTAATAAAATCTTTTCACATTGTAAAAACTCTGGAAAAATCTGAATTAAGAAGGTCATGTGAATGGTTTATTCTTTTCTCCAATCCATCAAAGTATGGTTAAACTGATAGGTATTTTTTTCCCATCTAACACTGATTAAAAACAATTTCTGATAATTTTTGTCATTCTTTCTTTTAGATGGAATAGTGTCTTGTTTATATTTGTATTAAAAAATGCAATTGGGTAAGTTTTAAATCAGTCAAAAATCTTGTTTAAAAGATTATCAGCTGTTTCTAGAACCTGTATTACCTACAGCTTAAAGAAATTAATAAGAATGGATATCAAGAAAGAAAATATTGTAACGCTCAGGCTGAATGACATATGACACAGTAGTCAGCTTACCATACTGAGGAATGAGATGTCTGTTGATGGTGTTCATGAATTTTGTAGTACCATTTTATAACATTCTAATTGACAAGAAACTGAGGTCTTTTTGTTGAGAAGTGGACCACCTATGTATGCAAAATAGACTGAAAATTCTGATACTGGTGCTGATGTTCCAAATAATCAAAAATATTATATTAATCTGTGACAGAATTACAAAATTTTTGCTAGCCAGTCAGCAACAATCACAAAAATATTTGGTGTCAGAGTCTCAGAAACTGTCTTTTGAGTAACTTATCTTTTAGTCATAGAGATCACAACATTCAGTTTAATCTTACGTGACTCAAAATTTGTAGTTCTTTCCCGCTGTGTTGGGGTCTTGAGTTTATGAAGCTTAAAAATCTGTTGTTGCAATTGCATCTTATGTCCCCCCTGTTGGGAGAATTTTATTGCATGTAGCAGGAAACAGGTCTATGAGATGAATGTCATTCTTTCTAAGCCTTTGACCATCTTGCAGTCATAAACATATTTACTGAGATCCTGTCAGATACTCATTTTTTTGTTGTATAAGGTTTCTTAAGAGACCTTTTATTTAATCCAATTTTTAAAATTTGGTTACGTAATATACCATTAGTGTCAGGAGAAGATTTCCATTGCAGTGAATTGAACAGAATGTTATTGCTGTTGTTATGCATGCCATATGTACAATTATTCCACTTAGTTTAAATTTTAATTGAGCAGAGAGAGAGACTTGTTTGTAATTAGAAAGATGATTTTTTCTCCCTACTTTTTCTGCTTTCAAAAGGCTAACCAAAGACATATGAGAGAAGAGTTTACATTTATTCTGAAGCTGACAGAAAAGGAATGTTTCCTGCTTTAATGATCACTTTTTCAGTAGAATTCATCCATAATATGATTTACTCTGTAGGTGGCCCTCTTTTTAGAAGGTATTTCCATATTCTTAAATTGGTAGAAAATAAATTAAGGAAGGAAATTTATGTTTTTGGGCATTAAATATAATCACAAGTTAAGTTAGATTGTTCTGGTTTGGTTTCAGTTGGTGTTTTGTTTGTTTGTTTGTTTTCCACCTGTTCTTCAAATCCTTCTATGCAATTTTCTTTATTGCGTGTCACCAGCTCCTATGTTCTCTGTCAACATGATGATGACACTGGGGCTTTATCAGTGTGGTGATTTGCCTCATTGTGTGCAGGATTCTCTTTTACTTGTTTTGCATTCATGCGAATGTGCTTGTGAATTCTGATGTCAGAGAGAATCACCACCTAAAACACAGTATTTCAATTTATAGAGATTAAAATATTAACTCCTATTCAAAGTCAGGCAAATAAAAAGTGATTTTAATACGTTCTTTGCTTTAAACAGTGGCCTTTAGATACTAAGTAGAAGAACCTTATATCTTCCAGAGAAAATATACAGGTAATAAGTTTGTCTATTATTTTAAAGTGACACACTGTATAGTCCCTGTTTATGCTCTATTTAGGAGGTCTAATATATGTACAAAAAAATTAAGGTGTAAATATATTTACAAAGTCATGGAGCTGAAGTATCTCATGTTTCTTTCTGGCACTGTGGCTGAAAGTAAGATGAATTTTCATAAGGTTTATACTGAACCAGACAAATCTGAATGGATTATGAAATAATTCAAGTTAAGACAGTATAACACAGAGACTTAACAAAGTTCATTCTTTGCACAAAGAAGACGGAAATGTCTTCTGTATAATTGCCTTCCCAACTCATATTCTGAATGTTTTTGACTGCAGTTGTCAAAGGGATTTTTTTTTGCTGTTGACTCTAACATATAGTTTCTTATTTCTCTGCTATCTCCTGCTGAGTGTTCATTTAATAGGAATATCAGAAGGTTAAACAAGAAGTATTTATTCTCAGAAAAAAAAATAACTCATGACGTTAAAAGAAAGAACTACTGAAACAACATAGGATACATATTAATGCCTTGGAACAAGAAGTGAAAGATAAATAGCAAGTGATATTAATGGCCACAGATGACTATGAAATTGCCCAAGAGGATCAGGCTGCAACTAATTTCAAAAGCATGTGGTAGTAACTTGCTTTCTCAAAATTTTTCAAATTAAATGGCAAACTGCTGAGTCCTGGAGCTTGGTAAAAAACTCACTGCTGAAATGAAACTGTCTTTGAAAAGTCATGGTATCTAAACCCTTGTTTAGTTTTTCAGCACTTCTGTCCAAGTTGTGAATGCCCATCCCCAGAAGTGTTCAAGGCCAGATGCGATAGAGCTTTGAGCAACCTGGTCTAGTGGAAGGTGTCCCTGCCCGTGGCAGGGAAGTTTGAACCAAATGATCTTTAAAGTTCTTTCCATCCCAATACGAGAGCAGAATACTTGTGCACACCTAGGAACCTGTATGTGACATGGGACAGTTCATCATAAAGTACAGAACTCCTAATTCTGTGTTATAGCAAACTTATGTAACAACAAATCAACCAACCAAAAAATATATCAATGAAACTACCCAACAACAAACCAGCCAACCAAAAAAAACAAAACACCGTGATACAAATATGGAAGAATAAACAGAGGAGAGTATCCTTGCTATTTCTGCACCATGACAGCTGTGGAAATCTAGAGCAATCATTTCAAATAGAGATAATTTTATTTCTCATCTCATACTAGCTGTTGGACTTTATTGTAGGTTTCAGCACATGTTCAGTGATTCCTGGAATTTTATTTAATTGGCTTTTTCAGTCAAGCTGCATTCCTCCGATAGCTTAAAAAAAAAAAAAAAAAAAAAGCCCCAGCCTGATGTACATTGTGCTATCATAATTTTATGTATGTTGTATCCAAACACTCTTAATTACTGTTGGCTTTTTGTAAGCAAGTTTCCTGGACCATAACCACAGTTCTGGTTATTTTCAATTAGACACAGTCAGCTTAGCTATTCATATCTCCTCAAACAATGTCTTAATTTATAATCTTGTTATGCTTTTCTCTTTTTGCAATACACAGAAAGTACAGTGTATTTTCAGTCAGGAATTGACTAAACAGTTGAGAAACTACTTACATTTTTAGCATAGCTGGAGACAACTTTCATTTAATTTTTGCTTTAATAATTTCCTGCATAAATAAGCAAACTAAAAATTAAATGTCATGGGTATGAGGGATATTTAAAGTGCCCTGTGATGGCAACACTCCTAATTATACAGCAGTGCAGTCTAGTCTTGTGAGTACTTGTACTCTGTGATGCTGAACTGTGGAACAGGAAAAACTCGGTATGCACACAGTCACAAAGCTAGGATATGCTTTGGGTACTAATGAAAACTAAGCAAAGCTCCCAAGCACTCTATGTGTGGATGGCTTGCAGTGCAGACCGTAGAAAAAACAAGAGCTAGTGAAACTAGCATGGATTCTGGAGTTGGTCCTTTCACAGTCTGGTTTAACTGTACAGGCTGATTTACCCTGCTTATCATATGAAGGTCTGTGCAAGAGCTGCTAGATGCTTCAGGTGCAAACTCACGAGTTTAGATAAAACTTGGGTACCTGTACCACACACACATCTCAGCTTCTGAGGCTCTGGCTCCACAAGGTTTAGTACTGCCTTAGCACAGAACCATGATATGCTCTTGGAAGCATTTTGAAAATGCAACTAAACTTTGCTTTTTCAATTTAGAAGATTCTACAGGGTTGTTAAAGCCTTTTTTCAAACATAAGGAAAATTTCTAAAAGGGGTAATTTCTTTTCAGACAGATCAAGACTGAGTATTTGAAACATTTGAAACATTGTTTCAAAGGACATTAAAAAAAAATGCCTATCTTTGTCTTCACTCAATTGTCTTCAAACCAGTTGCCACCTCAACATTGGAATTTGCCCTTATCTCTTTTCTTGTCTTGAACCAGAGAACTGTTGACAAGTGTTTCCGGAAAGGTGACAATTCTTCATAAACATCTGAGCAAGAGAGCATCACAGCACAGAAAAGTTAACATGCTGTCTCTCCTGCATGTTTTATCACTATCAAATCAGCAGGAAAAAAGACATCAATTCTATCTAGAATGCTCAAAATGCTAATAAAAATGAAGGAAAAAAAGTAAGTAAAGTAGTTGATGGAGAAAAATTAAATGAAATTTGTGATTGTGTGATGCCTCCCAAATTATACCAACACAGTAGGGGGCTTTATGACTCCAAATGATTGCTATTTTGAAGGGAAAGGCTGTTGTTTGGGAGTCCTAAGGTGTATAGCAGATGGTACTGAACCGAAGCTGTGGGTGATATTCACAGCAGACACAAAAAAGCCTTAAGATGGAATTGACAGATTGTACAAAAGGGAAAATGCACCCCAGTATCTCAGCATTATTATGTGAAGTATTATGAAAAAGTTAGATTAAAATGGCACATTGATGTACATTTATTAACTAGTGTTTCATTTATTTTAAGCCCATCTGGAATATGTCTTCTAATAAATAGGCAAAACAGTGGGATTGCTATGTTTAATACTTATAGGATTGGCTATTCTTAATCTTTCCACCCTACTTATAAGGAATGAATAGACACTTTGTGGATATTAAAATAAATGTTTTTGTTTAGGTGATTTTACTTTTGTTTTGGTGTGATTGCTATGAATTAAAGAAAAAAAGAAACAGGTAAATAAACTTTTTAATTTTTTTGTTTATCTATATTTGTTTTGAACTCTAGCAACTAAATATATATATATAGGGAATAAACAACAGCCAGACTCTGTCCAGCAATGCTACAGTTGTTCAAGGCAAGTTGTCTGATAGCTACATATTCAACTTGTCTTTTGAAGACACCAGGATAGTCTTAACTTCCATAGGCTTTTGTTGGGGAAGATGAATCAGGGCAACCTTATAAATATGATTGTTTAGCAAAAGATTCTGAAAATATGAAACCTATAATCGAAATAGAAATAGAAGCTTACTTTGAGCTGTAGGAT
>VXBN01000853.1:0-17554 GCA_013397395.1 Sinosuthora webbiana
CACAGCAAAATCCCCTACAGTTTCCTTACACAGAAATCAACACCTGATGCCCTTTACCACCGTTTTTCTTAAGTTTTCTAGTTTTCTTTTACTTTTCTGAGAGGGAAGATTAGAATTGGACACAGTATTCAATATTTGAATATACAATAGAAACCAATCACATTTTCTCATTGTAGTCTTATTTCCGCACACCCAATAATTCAGTCGGGTCTTGCTTTTCACACATCTTTCAGTTTTACCACTGCATTTGAATTCATCCTAGTTATGGCTAGCCTTGCACATTTTGCCATCCTGGGTCACCAAATGCAAAAAGTTTATCAGAGACACTGCCTTTGAGGCTGTAGCCCTGAAGAACAGGGAATAAATTCCTGATTCCTGACTTGTCCATTCAAAGGTGAACAAACTCCAACCCAGAAACAAAACAAACCAAACAAAACACATACCAAAATCTCAGCTGCGGCCACTGTCCAGGCTGGTACAACCAATTACAATGAACTTCCAAAAATATTACTTCTCAGTAGCATCTGAGATGTCTTCACATAAAGACATGATCCAGTTGTCACTGAGAACACTGAGCTTTGGGATTGACCATCAGTTCTTTCCCCTAACGGAGTGAATGATGGTGTTGTTTGGAAAATGAGCATTTGACAGCAGCCAGAAAATTCAGCATTTGGTTACAAACAGGGCATGTCATGTGGGACATTCCAGGAGCAATGATCTCCCAGCCTAAAAGCGAACCAATGCAGAGTGTTTTAGTTCACCTCTGCCTGTTGGAAAACATTTAGGGAGTTGAGCAAGGAGCCTCAGGCTAGAACATCTGCCTGCTTCAACTGGCGTAAGCTGCTGGAAGTCCACACTTGTGCTAGGGAGGCTTTGATGTTTCATAGTGACTCTCAGATCCAGAATGAGAAAATATGCTGGTGTGGAATTAATCTTTTCACCACTAAAAAATATTTTCATTAAGTACTTTTCTACCTGCAGGCCATGGATCCCAGGGATTTAAGTGGCTTAATTGTTTTGCTCTTGCATTTCAATATTTGCCTGTTTTACCTCCTAAAAAAAGGACCTGTGCTCTTGGTCCTTAATCTCCATCCCAACACCACTTCTCTCCCTCTCAACACAGAGATCTTCAGTGAGGCATAAGAAAGGTCTAAAGAAGCTACAAGGAGAGGGGGTCCACAGTGAAGGAACACCAGATCAAGGCATATTCTCCAGTGCCTGTTACGAAACTCTTATCAGTGCTACATTCCCAGGGGCTATAGCAGCAAACCAGAACTTGGTTCCTGTGAAGCTGGTGGTTTTTTTTGAGGCAGTCATTCTAACAGTCTTGCTCAGGGTATCACATGGGATGGATTTGCAGGAAATGCACAGGGGTCCTTATTTGCACTAACAGCATTTTCACAACAAAGTCTCAGGTGTTTCAAGTGCGTCCTCCTCCCTTCAGCTCCTCATTTGTCTCTCCTCACAACTCACTGCTTATCTCTGGAACGTGGTTCTGGCCCAAATTAAATCAACTCACAGCTGTTTCAGGGAAGGGAAGAGATTGAATTGCACAGTTCAGTTGGCATCAGGTCTGATTTGCAGGCCAAACCACCTCTCTAAAACCCTCTCCTAAGGAAAGTTACACCACACCCACAGAAGGAGGACAGCAATTTGCCCCAGGAAACTAACTACTCTGAAGCTGATGCAGACAAAAAAGCAAATTCTCTATAAAAAGCTTTTTTGTTGGCTGGAGTCCTTATTTCTCAAGAGAATTTCCAAGGGCAGGTGAGAGACGTCCTGGCACTGAACAGTTGCCCCTTATTTCAAGTATTATGAGCAGGGTGAGTAGTGCTCTCACTTCTATTCTTATGTGTGACTCATGCTTCAAGATACAGTGAGCCAGATCTCTGGGGTGGCCCTTCACACATGATGGGCTCCACAAAAGCAGATTGCACGAGAGAACTGAGAAGCAGACACAACTAGGATGCTGTTGTTTGTTTTAAATAGAGGAGGTGAACCAAATACAGAGAGCAGAACATAAACAAGTCCAGATATAACTTTCCTCTCAGCGTTGTGTTCTCACAGCTCAGTCCCCTCTCATGGTTAGAAAACTGTGTGATTTTGATTCTCAAACACTGCAAAACTTGACCTTTTACTGAAGAACTGCCTCCTCCTTTCCTTTCCCTTTAATTTTTTTTTTTTTTTTTTATTTTCCTCTAGAGAATAGCTGGATCCACTGTATGCTACAAAAGTGTTTGTGTTGGCAGAGTTGCTGGGATGATGTGGGGAAATGAATGATTGCGAGATGGGGCAGAAGAAAGCTAAAAACTTCCAGCTTCTAAAGGAAAAAAAATAAAAACAAACCTAACCAACTCTAAGTGCCTAGCAAAAACAAAAATTGCCTTTCAAAAACCCTCCTATATGGAACCTACTTGCTATAGGATTGTTAAACCATGGAATGAAAGCAGTTTTACTTTCTCAGATAACTTTTTATATTCATACCATGCACTCCTGAGCAAAACTAAGCTCAGCATCTAATTGCTCACAGCTTGACATATGCGAATGCAAGATGAACTTTGGATGAAAAAAAAAAAATTAGTTAAAAATCAGTTTCTACATTAATATCGCATTTCTACTAGCACTGTATCAATTTCTGCAGCTTTGCATAGAGGGAACTGAAAGACCAGGAACATCTTTCTTCTCTGAAATATTTGTCCTTCCTATCCACAATCTGTAAAGGAGACGTGCTGCTGGTATCAAATCTTCTACAATTATACAACAAGAGGGTACTTTGCAAAGAAATGTAATCCCAGAAAAGATGATTCATTAGACATAACTTTTCTTTATGGTGTCAGCGAAGTAAAAACAGCATGGACTGAAGTAGCAGTTAGACTAATAGAAAAGATTCCATAATGTGGTGTTAGCAAAAAAACTTCAAAGTTTTATTTCTGCTGAAACAGGAGGCCCCCCCACACTGTCTAATAGGAGCAAAGGAACATTGTCTGCTCTCAGAGAAGAGAAATTGACAAAAAGACCTGCACACCTTTGTTTAAGAAAGGTTACCCTTCTATTGCAGTCTGAAGTCCACCAGTGAATGGAAATATGAGACAGATAAAGCTTTATCACTTTCTAATCTTAAATGTGAAGTGCTAATGAAGGATTAATAGATATTTTAAATCTGGTTAGGATACAAATAATTATTAGGGTCGTTTTCCATATCATCTTCAGAAGGAGTTCAAAGAAGTGATAACAGACTTACAAACTATCTGGAAGTCTATTGAAGTGTATGAATATCATTACTGAAATCTGAAATTACTTTCCTATTAAAGTACTTTATACATGTTGGCTTAAATTCAAGTTTTTGATGTAAAGATGTTCGGTTGGAGGTATTTTAAATGATAAACCAAATTTATTTGGATGGGAATTGGATCTATGTATCTTTTGGGCAGCTTTGAAAGTCTCAGCCTATTTACTTGGGAACACTAGGAGATGGGCAAATTTCAATTACCATGTGAAAAAAAGTCCTTTTAAATCAGCTATTACAAAAAAAGGATTAAAAAAATATTTTATTTTACTAGACTGCACATATCTGCACATTAAGAGACATCTGCTTGTGAGTGAGAAAGTGCAGTGAGCGCATTACTAAAGCCACATTTCAGATGGTTAAATTATGTCTTTGGAGATACAAATTAATATTTTTATCCGTTTAAAAACAAGAATAATATTGCATAAGAAGTGATTTTCTGAGATGAACCTAATTTAAAATTATTTTATAAAATTCTTTTTAAGTAAATGAAAGGCCTTATCTGGCTGGAATAGTAGTATTTTTTTTACCACGCCTTTCAGCAAAGATGAGATTTTTTGTATGCATTTATCAAATTATTTCTTTGCATTTTTCTTCACAGTTGAATGTAGCAGTTTTCCCCTCTGCTTTAGCATTATTGTTTTGAAAAACTCCTACATTTCCCCTCCCAAAGGAAATTGCATTATACTTACTTTTTTTTCATCTTTTTCTTGAATTGAAACACATATCTTTTAAAGACTATTTCAAAAAGAAACCAAGAAGTGTAATCTTCGTGAAGGGTTCAAAGTAGTAAAGGAACTATTCGTGAGTCTTATTTAGCTGAGAACCAAAAGTACACCTAATTTGCCAAAAACAGTGTAATGTTGGTATGTTTTATTGAGTCTGGATCCTGCACTGATCATAAATTCAAGTACTGGGAGCCCAATTCACATTTTTTTCAAAAGAAAAAAACAAGCCTTTCTACTCTTATAGAAATGGACTTACTGCAATTTTGCTGCCAAAGTCCTTAATTGCTTATTCCTGAAAAATGTGCTTTCCCCTCTTCCTCTATATTTCCCCTATTCCATAGTAGAATCCATGTGTTTCCCATTTTCAGATTTCCTTGTGGAAATATTTTCTTCTGTGGTATGCTATGGCCAAGATAATGAAACAAAAACATCTTTGAACCATTCAGAGTGCTACAGGTTGGAAATTTGGTGTAAACTATGAATAATAGCTTTCCTCTGAGATATTTTGCTATCTTCTGATCAGCCCTGTTTGAAATGAAACTCAGTGAGACAGAAACTGAGCTGCTTTTTCGTAATAGGCCATTGAAAAGTTCATTGTAGAGGATGCACAAACCCTGTCTAATAGCTCTGAGTATTTGATAGTTTTTGGATACAATATGTGATAACAGTGGGATAATTGCAACACGAAAATTTGTAATCCTTTTCCCCTAAAATCTTCTGGTTGCCTTTTCTTGAAAAGATGATGTAGAATCAGTTCCTTTGGTCTCAGAACAGCTGAAATTAGTTACTGGCAGATCAGGGCATGGAAAATGCTATTTTTCAACCCAGGGGACTGAATTAAGAGTGGTTTGAGACCAGACATAAATGGCACAGCTGAGTGGATATGGTGCAGGAATGGGTACATAAATACATACTTTTAGATTGAAGCCCTTTCTCTCAGGACTATCAGGGAATTAAGGACAGTTTATGTTGAAAAGAGTTAGGCTTGACATAGATGGCAATGAATACCATGCTCCCATCTACTAAAGGTTCATATTCGGTAATTTTCTAGGCACTGTTGCCAATACCATTGTGTAGCATCTGTCACAAGGGAGCTTCCAAACCTTATTGGGCAGCTTGATTTAACATTGAGATTGAGGCGTCTCTGAGAAGGAGGTAGGGTGAGATAATTTCCAGAGGTCTCTTAATTTTTTTTTAGTTTTTTTGTTTGTTTGGTTGGTTGGGTTTTTTTGTTTTCTTGTTTTTTTATCTGTGATTCTGTTTTTATGAGAGAGAGATTTCTCTAGTCTCAGCAGCTACATATTTACTCTAGGAGTCTATGGGTAGGGAAAAAGAGAGCAGGAGGGGGAAGTGATTATTGGAATGTGTTTTCCTTTTTTCATCACTCTGACTAATACTCTGTCTCAGTCTGCCTTTGCTGTTACCATAGAGCTGATTTCAAAACAACAAAGGAAATAAAATTATGCAGGCCACCTCACTCAATACTTCATAACAAGACTCTAAAAGTACTGCAATTAGTCTAACCCTAATGTACACTGGGGAAGAGCTGCCTATTACCTAATCCTGAGTAAAATATTCAGAGACCTAAAAGGGTCACTGTCTTCATGCTACAACTGTATGGTTACTGGATAAAAAGAGTTAAATTTCCCTTTTTCCCTCTGATGTTGAATTTCCCCAAGGTAGATCTGAGATGATTGACTATAAATTACTGTAAAAGGATGATTTCTTGTGCATGTGATACCCATGCAGAATGTTGCCTGTAAGACAAACTAACCAGGAAGAGAAAATAAAGGAAAAATTCTGGGGACGAGGAAGGTGAATGTAAGGGAAACATTGGAGTCCAGGCTTTTACCTCTGTTATGATAACAGATAATCTGTTTATTTGAATTAGTGAACCAGACTAAGAGGGATCTGAGGGAATTGTATAAATAAGGAGCCTGACTCAAGACATGTGCTTGGCAAATTCCATATGAGATCTTGCTTCTCAAAAATAAGGATACTGAGATTTCCGTAAGCAGACCTAGTTATTCCAGCAGAATAGTTATTCCAAGAATATATCTTCCTGCTGTTTGGGGAAATTTCAGCTATTTGTTCCCCTGAGTATGAAATTGTCTGGATTTTGGAGACTGTTAGTTCTTCCAAACAGTGTGATGTGGAACATTTTGTCTCCAAGTCCTTGGCAGTCTGAATAGCCCATTATCCTGAAAGTGCTTTGTAATGGGCGGAGAATTGGGATGCTGTGCTACTCTCAATGCTAATTGAATGACTGTATTATAGAAACCTGTCTTATTCTTTGTTCCATTCAGATGAGATTCTCTGGAGAAAATAAAGAGTGCTATCCTACTATCTTTTAATGTTTCTATTGCAGGATCTCAAAAATATATATTGTTTAGCACTTCACTGTGAGGTGATGTCTGCCCTCAACCTGGTCTGTATTCTTCCTGCAGTTTCTCTCAGGGAGTACATAGCGTTTTTCCTGCACATATATAACCCTTAGTTTTTTGTTAAATTATTAATTAAAAAAAAAAAAAAAAAAAAAAAAAGAAAAAAAGCAAATATTAATTATATGGCCAGGGGGCCCGGCATTCANAAACCTCTCAGTAATATTGTTTTTCTACTCACATATATACAAAATATATCATTATATAAACATATTCATACAAATATATAAAGTATATAAATAAATAAAAGTTTGAGTCTACTTTTAAAACAGTGGTCAGCACCTATTAGACAAAGACTATTTACCAACAAGAAGGAAATATTCATAGGCAGCAGGATGTAAAAAATCAGCATCCTGCTTCAACCCTTCAGCTATTTTCAGTTTGCCAGATTTATTTCTACATCTCCTAATTTTATGTCTTCAGTATTAGTTGCATTTATAGCCATAGCATGCAGTGTTGCAAACATCTCCCAAAACCCTTCAGAGGGAAGCAGCAAGAATAGACTGCTGGCATCACTGGCACAACTCTATAACCCCAAATGTGCAAGAAACTCTGACCCTCATTGAATGGGAATATAAGCCCAAGGAGAACAGAAAGCTTGGGAGTGAACAGCAAAGAGCAGTAGGCCTTTTGTAAAACAGCAGCAGCAATCTGACAGCTGAATTTCCTGCTAAGAGCACCTGAGGTGCAGCCATGGTGAGGCAGGAGTATTGATTGCAAAAGGAAAAAAGCAATATGTAGAGCCACTATCCAGAGGTCTGTTACAAACTTGCTCTGATAGAAAATGCAGCTTTAATTTTTCCTCCTTTGTCAGTGCAGCACTCTCACCACTTTAGACATCATCAGGATGGGATGGACTTATAAATAAACAGAAAGAATGAAATCCTGCACTGCCCTGCTGCAGCTCAGGCAGTAAGGTCATATTTCTGGGGCTGCAATTGTATGAATGGAAGCATAACAGTGGTACTAAGTCTTGTGCATGCCACAGCCTTCCTTTGGACATCAGTGTGGATGGGCAATTTTGTTCACAGCTTTGCTCTCTTTTTTCCCTTCCATGGTTTTCCCCACTTCCCCATAACTTCTTAAACTGGTACAACCCAGAAGTGTTACTCTGATTTAGCCCTGATTTAGCAGGGCTTGCAATGAGAACAAACTTCTGAAGACAGCCCTGCCACTTTTGTTTTGTAGACTCAGGCTGCTTCTGGGTGTTGCAGAGGACAAAACTTTTATTTCCTCTCTGAATTAATAGTTTGTCAGAATTAACAAATCTGTCAGTGCATCACTGAGTGAAAGGCTAACCTTGCAGTCCAATCTGTCATCCAAGGAACTTTCAAAATGCTTTCAAGGGATGAAGAAAGAGGGGGGGGGGGGGGGNCTTTTCTTTTCTTTTCTTTTCTTTTCTTTTCTTTTCTTTTCTTTTCTTTTCTTTTCTTTTCTTTTCTTTTCTTTTCTTTTCTTTCTCTGAGAATTATTGTCACAGTATAATTGACCACAGTCAGCAATTCTGCTCTCTCAGTAATACTTGCCTTGGAAATAAAATTCACCAACTTTCATTCTTCCACAGTATAAAAGTCAAATGATGCAGGGAGGCACTGGATCTGAGCATATGCTCATCCGTGCTCATTACCAGCCAGCAGCCATGGGCTGGCCCTCAGGAAGAGAGCAGAAACAAAAGATCAAACATGGAATGATCTTTCCTCCAGAAACCTTCACCTGGTTCTGGCGTGTAAGGGATTTCTGAACTGGGTGTTGCATCTGAACTGTTGCGTTCAACCCTCCACGATGCAAATCCTCTCTATGAACTCGTCTAAACCTTTCCTGAATTAACTGAGTCTTTTTCAATCCCCAATATCCTGTAGCAATGAATTCTACTCTTAAATTGAAGTGTGTGGAAAGATATTCGACACATCATTTAGTACTGTACTATATTGATGGCGCAGGAAAACTGCAGCCTGTCCTGATCTTGTTAGAAATAGGGTGAACACTAAAAAGACCTCACACGTAGTTATTGGTAAAATACCCAGGTTCTTACTTCTTTTCAGTGAACTTTTCAATAAATCATCAATATAAAGGAAATGCTCATTCATGAGGTAAACAATCTTCAGAATAAAAACTGTACAGTTACTTCACATATAAGTTTCCTTTTTCTGTGGTTTCTTTTCAACTTTGATTATGAGTTATTGTGCCACTAATTTACTCTTAGATCTATTTTAACTCCCATTAGTTTTACCATACAAATGATAATCATATATCCCATTCAAACCAAAAAGATTATATTTTTACAAAGACCCAAAAAAATCATCTTCTCTATCTCACAGACTTCATATTTTAGCTTTATATTTTCATCCAGAATGTTTTATTAAGAATAAAAACTTCTAAAAAATTATGCAAGAAATCAAAAATAAAAAGAAAATGCATGGTATCATTATGGACTCTTTATAAGAAGGAGTTTATTTCTGTTGATGAAACTTTTTGTGCATTCTATAGTAAACATTTGCAAAACTTTTCATGCATCTTGTAGTAAATATCACTCACACTGATAAATGCAAGCATGTTAACTTCAACCCAATTGCTTTTAGACTTTGACTTTAGAAACATTCTGCATCTATTTCCAACTCCAGAGTCTGTGCTCATGAAACTTGCCTGTTTTTTCCAGCTGCATGAGATGTCTCATCTGCCTCTTTACCTCCCTACTAAATCTGAGCTGGCACTCAATTAAAAAAGTGAAAGCAAAAACTCTAAAACTCTTTGGTTTTACAGCCA
This sequence comes from Sinosuthora webbiana, assembly GCA_013397395.1. Taxonomy (NCBI): domain Eukaryota; kingdom Metazoa; phylum Chordata; class Aves; order Passeriformes; family Sylviidae; genus Sinosuthora; species Sinosuthora webbiana. Next base: position 9,219 of record VXBN01000853.1, read on the forward strand.
TTAAGTACCAACAGTGTTTTTTGTTCTTGCTGAGCAGGGATTTAAGAGAGCCAAGACCTTTGCTGCTCCTCNAGTGGGCTGGGGGTGCACAGGGAGTTGTGAGGAGACACAGCCAGGAGAGCTGACCTTGCCTGTCCAAAGAGGTGTTCCATAATGTATGTCACCATGCTCAGCATATATAGTTGTGGGAAGAAGGAGGGGAATATTTGCAGTGTCTTCCCAAGTCACCATTCTGTGTGATGGGGCCCTGCCCTGCTGGGAATGGCTGAACACCTGCCCAACCATGGGAAACAAGGAATTCATTCCTTGTCCCGCTTTGCTGTGCAAGCAGCTTTTGTTTCCCCTATTAAACTGTCTTTATCCCAACCCACAAGTTTTCCAGTTTTTCCCCTTCTGATTCTCTCCCCAGTTCCACGGGTGGGGGAGTGAGTGAGAAGCTGTGAGGGGCCAGGCTGCTGGCTGGGTTTAAAGCACAAGAGTGAAAAAGAATGGGAAGGCACTTTGAAAGCATCCGGTTTCTGTGTATGGACCTTACCAGTGTGGTCACTGTAGAATGGCATTGCACATGGATTACTGGTCACTGTTGTTTTCCAGGTCTTAGCCTGAGCAAAGAAAGAGCTGGAAATACTTAGTCTAAGTGTGGTATCAGGTTGACTCTTGGTATCAGATACCATATAAAACCCTGCCCCAAGTGCCTCAGTTCATCTCTCTGCTCTGCCTTGGGCTAAGAAATCTAATTGGGATTTTTTTATAAATGTAGGAATGGTGGGTTATTATTACCTAAACAAAGTGCCATATCACTTGCCTTTGCTTGTGTCCTCACTAGTCTAATCCTGTCTAAAAACCATTCATGAGGATTCAATTAAATAGTATCACTTAAACCACCTACTTAAATAGTGTTGCAGCTAAATTTGGGACTGATGGGAATGGTTACTGCTATGGCCTATGATAGTAGGTTGCAATTCAGATCCCTTTCTTAAAAATTGGGGATGAGGTTACCAATAGCATATTTGGCTTCCTTGTCTAAACTCCCCAGGTATATTCAGACAGAAATAAATAAGACATAGTGAAATAAGGCTCAAGAGTATGTCAGCTTTTTTTATTTTTCCTGAACTCATACTGTAAGAATAGGAAACAAAAGCATACAACAATTGTTTATGCAAAGTGGACATTGTTTATAAAATAATGTTAGTCTTTGTTAGACAGGTCCTCTGAATCAGTCCTTAACTTGACAGTCTAACCCAAAATCATCAGAAGGTCCTGTGGAAGTAGCATTTTAGCCTAGGAATTCAGAAGCTGCTAAACAGCAGAGATTTATCACAGCCAAAAGAAACATCTGTATCCTGCAGTGCTGCATCCCAGTTCAACAACTTAGAAAGAATCCTCTTTCCTTTATTTCCCTGCCCCTTGCTCAAAACTGTTTCCTTGTCCTCAGAGAAGGCTTGTCTGCACTTGGTCATTCCAGGTCTCTGCTTTCCTAAATAAAAAGCGCCCATGACCCTTCATGCTCAGTTATGCTTGGCTGTAGAGATCATGAAATTTGGTAAGAAAATAATATTGGAATTTCTAGATCACTGAGTTCTTGTGATTGAAAAGTCATGGGATTTTGAGTCCTGACACTTGCAGTGATTAACCACAAATGCTCTCACCCAGCTGAAGGAAATAAAGAGAGTCAGTGTGTATTAATCAATAGAAAAAAGAGTTCAGACTTATACTTCGATCAGTTTAAGCACTCTAAATCAGCTACATTAGAAAATACTGTATGGGTTTCACTCCTCTTAATTAAAGGAATCCATTGGACTGTAAAGTCTGGATTCTTCTCAATTAGGCAGCTGGGTTGTCTTCGGCAGCAATCTCCAGCTTTTTGCTCAGATAAAGAACAAGGTCATGGCAGCAAAGGATCCACACTAACTATGAAAAAACAAACTTGTAAAAATGAATGCAGTGTATAATGGGATTGTTCAGGTTATGTGGTACAATAAAAAAAAAAAAAAAAGTTGAAAAGATGAAAAGAGACATTTGACTATAATTGAAAATGTACCCGTACAAACCTGCTGGAATCAAGGAGGTTTTGTCTAAATCATTTCATGTGTCAAATAAAAAATGCCTCAAGAACAGGTTGATGACTAGTTTTTAGATACTTTATCCTTGCTTAAAAATTGTATCATGCCTACAACACAAAAATCTGGTTTCTGGCTGTTGACAGTAAAGTATTTTTTAAACTGGAACTGAGTTGTGCCTAAATTTCTATGAATAATTTTTTCTCACTATTTTACTAGATCAGTGAATTTCTGAGCACCATGGAATGAAAACCCTTTAAATCTTCATGTAATTTAAGACATTTTTTTAATCTTCATTATCTATCCTGTAACTGCACTAGATCTCCTACAGTGGTTGATTGACCTCAGCAAATTTTGTAAGCACAATTGAATTAGTGCCTAATTAGCAGAAGAACTACCAAAACTGTTGGATTTGAAGTATTTATTGGGTTGGGTTTTTTTGTTTGTTTGTTTTGTTTGTTGTTTTTTTTTGTTTGTTTGTTTGGTTTTTTTGTTGTTGTTGGTTTTTTTGTTTGGTTTTTTTTGTTGTTGTTTTTTGTTTTTTGTTTTTTGCTTTGTTAATGATTAGCAAAGTGTTTGTAAGGCACTTTTCTTGTATATCAAGAAATAATGAACAGCTCATTTTAGGGAAGTTTAAAGCAAAGTACTCTGGAGGATTTCTTTTCAATTCTTTTTAAATTAAACCAAATGTCATGTTTGGCTTTTCAACTATTAAAAATATTTTCCCTTTAAGTATGTTCCTCTGGAAATTTATTTTATTTAATGTTTCCATGAGAAATTACATGAAATTATGACTCATGATTGCCATCAATATGAACCTGCACTGAAGACTCTGGCTAACAGAGCTAATTTCAGTCAGCCAGTGGCTGGCTCCAGTGAAAACAGGAGCATCCACATCAGCTAGGAAGTCCCTTCTCCCTCATTCAGAGCATATAGAAAATGGTTTTCACTGAAAGACAAATGGCATTGGCTAAAAATTAAAAATATTGACTTACCTAGCTTTGAAAACCATATTGTTAGGCCACAGAACTTAGGCTGTTAGGTTGACAATGGTCGATTAATTTATATTTAGCATTCTGTGAATTCTACATTTGTTTCAGGTTTCTGGGAGATCAGAAAAAAAAATTTGAAAACTTGACTCCCTTATGGATAATATCACACATCAGGAGTCCTGATGATGTCTAGGCAAAGTGAATAATCATGACTTCCTGTAACATAGCCCAGACAAATTCTGATCAGATTGACTAGAAAATAATTTAAGATTCCACAGATGGATAAACAAATGTATTTCATCTGGTTCAAGGTGAAAAAAAATTGCCCATTCTTCATTTCCTGATAGCTGCCTGAACCTCTCATACCTAATTTAGTATTGTCTGCTCTGCTGCATTTCCATTCAGATCTGAGGATAGGCCATATGTTTCACCCACTGTTCTCATTACATTTACAAAGCCTGGATGCTTTTTACTGAGAAGTTCATAGGCTTTTTTGTTAATTTTGTTCCTTTTTTTTTTTTCTTTCTTTCTTTAGGCAACACAGAGCAGCCACTCTCAGAAAACAAAACTATTAGGAATATGGTTTACAAGAGCCAGTGGAGCACTTGGAAAAAAGCTGTTGAATAGAAGAAGAACCTAAATTCAGTAGATATTCAAAAATACTTTTTATCTTCTTTCTTTTCTTCTCTGTCTTCTTCTCTCCTCTTGCTTTTTCTCTTTCCTTTCGTGAGACCTGCAGACTGCAACTATGATTGCTGAGGTGAAGTAAAATATATAAAATTATGGCTCTTCTCTAGAAGAAGGAGACATAAAATATTTTACTGAAACTGAACCCTTTAGCTCAGATTTATGTCCCAATGACTGCTCTGCCAGCACCTTCTAGAGCACATCAGCCTCCAGATGCTGGGCCTGGAGGGTGCCTTCATTGCCTGGGCAGCTCTGACTGGTCTGCAGATCCCTTGGCAGCAATTGTAGCACTGGGCTGTGAGAGGAGAAAGGGTTTCCCTGCTCTGGAGAACCTCTAGAGTTTTTCTGAACACAAACCTCAGAGTTTTGTTTGTTTCATTACTGAAATGCTGTCTTCATCTGGGCTGTGACCTGAGATGAAAGCTGTATGGTCTATGCAAAATCATTGTTTCCTTATGTCTGTTTCCCTAGCTCTAGTGTTTAAAGCACATTTTCTCCTCTTGGATGTGCAGTCTCATTTTTTGTTGTCTTAGAGCTGTTACATACACACACTGACAGCAAGAGATACATATTTATTACACTTAATTTTGAAATCTTCATTTTTCTACCACAAGTCTCTTAAATTAAATATCCCCTAACACTTAAATATATTTTGCTTCACTTTGAAAAGGGTTACTCCTCCCCTTTTGGAACCTTAAACCACAGTCTGCAAGCAAAAGAGAGGTTTTCATGAGCCAAATTATTTGAGGTGTTTATAGTTCTGCTAAAGGGCACTACCACAGAAATGAGGGGCTGGGACTTATTTCCATTTCCTATGTAACTCACAAAGTTAGACTGGCTGCAGTACAGTCTTGGAAGATGTTCCTCATCCTAAATTGTGTCTGTGCACTCTGCTGAGTGTGCTGAGAGATCAGGCATGAGGCAGCCAAGCCTCCCACCTTACAATTGTGTAAATATTTTCTGCAATCCTCAAAGCCTCACACACTTGACAGTGTCCATCCTTTGCTACAGTGAAAGGCTTTCCTGATGCCCTTTCCCAGACCTTCCAATGAGGTTTTGAGACAGCAACAATGTGAAAACAGTGGTTACACTTCCCTGAACTTCAAAAATTAAGTTATTCACTCCCACTGCTTTGCTCCAGAGATACACTTGGCTGTGTGGGTGAGGTGATATCCCAGCTGTGTCCCAAAAGCACACTCAGCCTTTGCATCTTAACTCATGCAAGAACACCTACAGTTAAAGCTCTGTGTGCTTTGGCCTGGATCTTTAACTGAGGAACCAGCATGACGCTTTAATCACTAATTACAGCCTACCATGCTTACAGTGCTTTATAGTATTCTATATTATCTCTTTTGCTGATTTGTTAGAAAGCCAGCTAAAGATGAGTAATCTGTGTGGATCCATGTGGATCTGGTCCTTCAAAAACCTCTTTCAGTGGAGAGGCTAAGAGGCTTCTGCTAAGTCTAGTTAATTGTGTCTCTTTATTTCTGTTTCTAACTTTTAATCTGCTTCTTTCAGCAAAACAGCCTCTGAAGTTTCATGTGTACTGTGGTTCCTTGTTGATTTAAATGAATACCTAATTAAAGTAAAATTAATACTTAATTTAAGAGGCATGCTGGCTTTGTTAATGGGATCACTCCAGGTGCATGGCTAATTTAGGAAATCAAAATTACTTTTATGCTATTGGGCATACAAGTGGTTTCAAATTTTCTCTGGACTGAAAGAAACACACCCGTTATTTTGTATAGCTCCCCAGACATATTGTTTGTGTAAGAATATATGCATATTAAATATATTCATATTTTAGGTATGTACATATACACATATGTATAAACTTATCCACATTTATTTCCACAAGAAAGTTTCTGCTGGATCAGAAATTGCAGAACACTTTCAAGAGGAGGGGGAAGAGTTTGTGTGTGCATGGATGCCAGAAATGAATGAATTGATAATTTGGGGTAAAAACTGTCACTTAGAGGATGTAAGAGAATTAAACATCCAGTCTACGTGAAATCTTTAGCACAGTTTGGAGCTGTACCAAATGTATAACTACAGATAGAAATTTTATATGGGGGAAAGAAAAAAAAAGCCCAACCCTGAAAAGTGTTTTTCCATGTATATCATGAACATGGGAAACTTGGGAAAGCAATTATTGTCTCCAGTTACTTAATCCACAAAAAAAAAACCCAAAAAACAAAAACAAAACAGAACAAACAAACAAACAAAAAAAGCAATCCAAACCAAACAAAAAAAAACCCAAACTGCTATCTTTTAATAATAATTACATTTGTTGAAATGCAACATTGCATTGCATAGTGCTTACTGATTTTATTTTTTTCATTTGGAACCATATTATTTCTTAAAAAAAAAAAAGGCGACAAGTATATTTACCCCAGTGATTTATTTCATTTAAGTGGTTTAGCAATGACACCATCATGCTAAGTTCAGTCTACTGAGCACAAATGCACCTGTACTTTTAAATTACATTTTCCAGGAGTTCAGACAAGCTAAAATGGCAATTGTAACAGCCTTAACGATCTCCTGTGTTAAATAATTTCAGAAAGAAATTTTAGTCTTATATTTTTAAGGTAATTTCTAAATTAGAGTAATTAAGACCATTACCAACCAACATGTTTATGCAGATTTTGTAGCTGCTCAATTTTCTTTTTTCCTAGTGACACATTTCCTCCAATTTTAACAATGCTTTAAGGCTTTTGAATACTTTTGAGTAGTCACAATCTAACACTCTTATGAGATTCCCCTTTCATTCATTTCTCTTTGCAGCAGAGTTGGACAATACCTGTGTCTATTTTTATTTTAATGTGTTTCATGACACATTAAATCATTCAGACTGTTTCAAGATCATTTTGACTAAAGCTATTCAAGATCAGAATGGTTCTTGTTTTGCCTCTCATGCTTTGATATGGAGGCAATATTAGACTCTGTATTCTCTGATAAAAAGTTCTGTAACATGGACAAAATTCTGTTCAATCCAAACATTAACTTATGTTTCCATTTTATTCCCTAAAAATGTGTTTCTTAAGGTTTAAATAGCCAAGTTGTAACTTTATTCCTTGTATAACTTGCTGCAAGTATCACAGCTTTCTGAGTATTGCATGACTTTTAGCAATGTATGACAATGGAGTGCTGTAGCACTTGTCATTTCTATACATGTGTTTGTGCATTTTGCTTACAAAGAGACAGAGGATAATGAATCTTCAACTGATTTTAATTTTCCTCACAGCCTTTTGGTAGGAAGGGGATTGCAGAGGTGGAAATAAAGACCCAAAGGACCAGTATTCCCTGTTGACATAATCTTTACACACTCTGAAGCCAGATTAACTTGCATTACTGCAGGGCTGTAAAGGAAGAGCAATCAAATTGATTTGATTGACTCAAGAGAAACAAGTCAAGAAACAAACATTACATTTTACCATGTATTGGGTGCTTCTTCTGCTTGCTTCTTTCTATTGAGAGATTATGTGCAGGAATACTTTCTGTTAGTGATCTAGTTTTCACAGAGGCAGCACCTTTGCCAGTATCACATTGCCTCATTTCTCTCATTTGCAAATTGTATTACATCAAACACTGGTCATTATAGTGGGCTTTAAGTCCTCACTCTTCAGCCTCCCCTGCACTGTCTGATGGCAGAAATTTTCCACTACCAGTGCTTTCAAACATTGCACAGACAGTCCGCCAAAACACTGCAAAGCTTGCAAGCCAAGGGTGACAATGTCCTCTCCAATGAAGAACAAAGAAATCATTTTGTTAGAAAATTTGATCCAGATAGTATTAATCTTTGTATTTCAGCTAAAGACTTCATTCTTCCTTTTCACTTTTGAGGCCAGTGAGGAAGAAGTATAAAAATATGTATGTTCAAGAACGAGACGAGGCCAGTGAGACAAAGTAGGTGAGAAAAAAATAGCAGGGAAAGGAGCAGAAGCAAATTAAAGAATCTGTTGCAGCCAGCTACATAAAGCCATGAATGAATGTATTTGCTCTGTCACTAGTACAGCACATGTTCATCTATCAGCCTCTATTTCAGTATGTTCTTGATTCAGTGTAGAATTCTTTTTTCCTTCTTCAATTTCTTTCTTCAATTCAGAGAAAGTTTAGCTCTAATGCCTAGAGGCATTGGGCAAGATATGCATTGTGCACAGCACAGAGAAAATCACTGCCCGAAATAAATTTAGACTCTTTAGAACAGTATTTTCAAGAAAACATATTCTATGTGAAATGCTGTCCTCATCACACAGAGAAGATTGACGTAGAAGTATCAGAAGACACCCATTTTTTAAGAAGAATTGGAAAGGGTACCTATGTTAGCAGAAGAGTACTGTGGACTTGACCAAGTTCAAAAATTACTACAATAGATTTGACGGATTTCTAACACCTGAATTGAATAATTCCTATCCATCTCTAAATCATGTTCACTCCAAACCAGTTTGGTGCCTGAGGCTTCACACTGCTGGTTTTATGCTCAACAAAATTCATTGTAGATCTGAGAGCTATTAGCATCTACCAGTTTATTTGCTACCTTTCATTCTGTCTTGTTATAAAAACAGCTGCAGTGACTACAGTAAAAAAAAAAAAAAAA
>VXBN01000854.1:874-24758 GCA_013397395.1 Sinosuthora webbiana
CTGAGAGCACAATTCCAAACATCCAGAACGGGATCACCTGCCTCAGCCCCACTGCAGAGCTACAGCATTAATGGAGCCACCACTGAGGGAAAACAACAACACACACCTCTTACAACAGCCTTTATAAAGCACTAAAAGGCCGTGCTAGCCTGCACCACTCCAGACCTTGACTTCCTGTGCCTCATCCGTGACATTACCAAAATGGACAATGTAATTAATTAAATTAAAATGCATTAAGCCATCCAGCAGGAAGGCAGAGCTGCCTATTTCAGTTCTCCTGAAGTACCAATTATTACAGCAGGGGGAAAGAAAACAGCCATCATCATAGCCCTGGTGCCATTAAAAATAAAATCCAGGGGGAAAATAAACATAAGGAATAGCAAGGCACAATGTGCAATTGTGGCCCAGTAAAAACTGGGAACAAGAACAGTCACTGCAGACAAAAAAAGGCAGAAACAGGAGCAAAACAGGCAAGCTGCTTGGTCCCTGCATGACTCTAGGACAGAATCAAACAAGCAGTGGCCAGTGGCTCATTTTACCCACCCACAGACTGCCAGACAGCCCAGTCATGAACCCCCCCAAAAGGAGGCAATCTTTCTATAATTTGAAGCCAAATTACTTCGGTGTAGTAGCCAGGAACAGAACCTGGCCTGGGGAAGGGATCAGTTTCCTCATTAAGAAAATTCATGTCCACACCAACAGCATTTCTACAGAGGAGGATACTTCTAGAAATGCCAAAGGACGAGAGAACCTGCATCCCAGCTGGAACACCCAAGCACCACCACCACCAAGCCTGTCTGGCTTGGTGACAGACAGGAAAATAACACACACCCCTGTCAACTGATGCTGCACATAGAAGGAAATTCACTGTCCTTGGAGGCCTTCAAATGGCAGCCAATGCTTTGAACAAGCTGTTTGTTCCCATATCTATGGCAGCAGCCTTTGGTGCCTCCACGGGCACTGGGACAGACCAGCGGCCTTGCATGCCTGGCCACACAGAGCCAGCCTGGAGCCAGCTGAAACCCAACAGAAGCCTGGAGGATTGTCGGCAAAGGAGGAAGTCTCTTCCTGAGTAATCCTTTTGGGTGCAATTCTTCTGAGCTCTCAGCAAACAAACTGAACAAAATAAACACTAAGACTTGCCCCTGGATGTTTGGTTGGAAGCTGGCCCCTGGCTTTGTCCACAGCAAGTTGGTCCCTTCCTTTGCCCAAACCTGCCTGCCCCAAAGCACAGGACCAAGTGATGTCATCTCAACTCCAGTGCCTGATGCACTGTTTGAGCCAATTGTCAGAGACAGGCTGCAGCATCCACATGCACATAAGGCCTTATTCTGCAGTGATGCTGAGATACAGCACCATCCTGAATCCTGATGGACAAGGAAGAAGCACTGGGGGCCAGCAAAAGAGATCTCCCATGGAGAGCATCCCCCCATGGGTCCCTCTGCAGCAACACCATTCTACACTCTCACGCCAAACCTCCTCCATTTCAGCAGGGCCACAGTAAGGCAGAAGGCTGTATGGATTTTATTAAATCCAGACCTTCCCTCCCATGTCCAGAGATCTTGACACGCAGCATCTGCTATTAGAACATCTATCTTCTGCATGAGGTGTGTCATTCATATACCCACAAGAGCCACGGGCGAGAGATGCGGGCATGAGGTTGGAATAGCTTGCTGATATTTTACTTTTACAAATAAAACCAGAGAAACGATTGCAGGCATGGGATGCCCAGCGGATAGGTGAAAGAACTGATCTGGATCGACAGCTACAGGCTCCTGCAGCTGCAGGAGAGAGGTTAAGACAGAAAAATGTTCCCATAAAATACCAGTTTATCACAGCCACCTCTGCCAGTCCTCCTCCATCTTTCCACAAGAATAACAATAAATGGTTTCTCCATTATTTTGATATTTCCCATGCTGCACAGAGCAAGCACCACCGCCAAGATCAGAAAGTTCCTGCAAGAGATCGGAAGCCTGATTCCTCTGCTTTGTCCTGTAGACTTCTGAGACAACCTGCAGAGCCATTATCAGGGCTGGCTCCCATCAATGAGCCTTTCATCTGCTAAAGCCTCATATTGACACTTGCTTATTTATAGCAACTGCACTGCACCATTCATTTAAACACATCAGCATTTGTGAATAAAAGATAAAGTGGACTTTGAAGCATTGGCCTCGAAACACACCAGCCAGAAGCAGGAGACAAAGCTCTCTAAAGGTGAAGCTGCAATTGGTTGTTGTCCCTCAGCTCCCTGAGACCTGACCTGTACCTGCAGAGGATGCACATTCATTCCCCAAACCTCCTTCTTTCCAGCCAATCTGAACAGCACCAAAAGTTTGCAAGGATTCCAGTATTTCTTGGCTTCACCCAACTCACCTTTAAATTAACTGCTCTTAATTATTTCCTTTGATTTAGCGTACTCTAGGTTCAAAACACCTGCTACAGATCTTTGCCATCAATGTTCACTGTCAGCTGTCAACATTTCCATCATCGCCATAATTCTATTTAATCACCACCTTTCACTGAGGCTTACCAGCAGAAAAACAAACAGAACTGCTCACAACTTGACTGCAAAGAACAAGCCAGCTAAAGGGAGAGAAGAAAAAGGGCTCTAATCCCCTCCAGCTGCAGCAAACGTAATCCAAAAATACTGAAAAAATCCAGGGATAACATGAAATATTTAGCAACCATGGTGTGAAATGCATGTGCTTTTCACTTCATATTGTGCACTAGTGAAGCCAATTTTTAATTAACCAAAATCAACGATCAAACTCTAAGCCTGGGTCTCCGAGTGGCAGAAGGGCACGATCGATCCAAAGAAACTTGGATGCAGATAGGAGTGTCCAAGAGCATGGCCTTTCCAAATGCTGTGCAAACATGAGAATCCACTCAGGACTGAAACAGCCTCATTCAGGGCCCATCTCATGTCAGCCTGAAGCAAATGAACAGGGTTAATTTGGATTTAAGTGATAAAGGAGAAGAAGATCAAGCCTCTAGGATTCAGCATTGATATTCATGTGGCTTTATGATACAACTCACAATATTGTATATTCTCATAGTTTCAGCTTTTGGCATCTAGCTTTCCAGCTATAGAACATTTGGGTCTTTGTCACTCTGGAAATGAAAAGTGGAAAAAACAACCAAAAATTCAATGTGATTCTAGTGCCTTCAAAGAACTCAAGATACAAAAGAAGTTGCTGCTTCCTCATTCCTGTGATTTTAATGTTACAGTCAAACATATTTCACAGGGAGAAGCTGCTGTGTATGAGCTCAGGTCATGGTTGTTGCTATGTGGAACACTGTAAACACATTATTAGTCATGCAAATTGTGATCCAATTTGAGCTTAAATCCTCATGGAACTCAAATTTCTTTGAAAATAGTCCAAGAGCTCAAATAAGAGGCTGAATTTCAACTTGGCTGAGCCCATTAAGAGCTGGTAAGCAGGCACCCACAACATGCTCCTGCAGTCCCAACTCTGGGTAGATCTCAACTCACAGGAGTCCAGTGGGAGCACCTCCCACAGCTCTACACAGTGCAGTCAACATTCCAGCATCCAGATGTGCATGAGCGGGTATTTATGACCTGGTATCACCAGGTACACCCTATTTTAGTGATATTTTCCTGGGTAACTTCTGAATCACAACAAAGGGAAGCGCGTTCTGCAGCAAAGGAAGTTGAGCACTGATTTTTTTAAACCTTTGTCATCACCGAATCACAGAATGTGTAGGNATCTTGTCACCTTGCTCCTGAAAAAAAGTAAGGAGTACAAGCAGGCAAAAAAGCAGTGGCACTGTGTGTGAACCATGGGAGCTGTGTCTTCTCTAGGCACACAGACCCCAGCCTAACACACTGTCTGGCTGCATCACCAAACCTGGGTGAGTGCCACACTGATGGGATACAGGAGGAATAGCTGAGCAGGATAAATCTTCACACATGAACCTGCATAATGGCAATGTTTATAACCATGGCTTTTCATCAGTCTGGTTTACTTCACACCACGAGCTCAGCGTTGTCAGCTGCCTGCCTTAATTATGTCAAGAGACTGTGTGGGCCAGAGAAGCATTTCTTTCTCATATCTCTCCTAACCCCTTTAAGACCATCATATTCCTCCTGTCACTGGCACCTGGATGCTCTTCTCGGTAGCAGGATGCTCAATCCCTTCTCAAAAACAGCAAAATCCTGCATTTAGTTGGCCAGTAAAAAGGGAGAAAGCTTGCCTTTTTTTTTTTTTTTACCCCCTGCAGCACCACAATATGTGAGAAAATGTTATAATGTTATGCTTTTAAAAGCAGAAAAGATTTCATTGGAGGCAGCATGTTACCTAAAGCATCATTTTCAGCACAGAGACAGCAGGAAAACACTCCTTTAACATGGGAAGAGCTCTCTACAGGTATAGGGTAGGTTTGAGATAACCTGCTTTTCTCTGCACTAAGATGAGCAGCACTCAGGCAGCCACAATGAGGGCCACCAATATGATGCAGCAGTTCTGATGGTCTTACCAGACACAGAAGAATACACATCTTCCCCTTAAACACCTTCTGAACCCTCTCTCCCACAAGTGAATTGACAGCCTGCAGAAAAAAGAACTAGTTTGCTCAACACTAAGTGCACAATTTTGTGCTAATGCACAATTCTGGGTCTGCAGGAGGACAACAGTCTTGTGGCCAGGTGCAACAGGGAACCACTGCCAAAATCAATATTGCTTATCAATGAAGGGAAAAATACATCCAAGTCTTTGAAGACTTCTAAGCTAATTGTAACGAAGCTTCCTGCTCTAATCTAGCCTGTGCACACAACAAAACCAGCCAGACTTCTGTTTGCAATTCCTGCATTTTAAATAATTCACAAAGAAATCAAGACAGCTTATCACGGCGCACAGGGAATCGCAGTGGATGCGGTCTTGCTGCAGTGCTCTTCCCTCCGATGCCTGTTGCTCCTGGTTCTGCAGGACAGCCCTACCCTTTGGTGCCATAAACGTTTTAGGAGCAGCCCAAGGCAAAGGACCACCTAGACCCTCTGCTCCAGATGCCCTCTGGAGACTTCTCCCACCACTGGGGGAAACACCAAGATTTTGTGCAGCAGACCCCTCTAGCAAAAGAGCAGTGCTGGGAAAAAAGGTGAAACCTCCAATGCGCAAAAGAGATGCAAGGGCAGACCTCGCCAAGTCAGGCCTTGCCAGGTTCTGCATCCCTGTGGAAGCATAAAACCTGTGAAGAGCTCCTCAGCAGAGAGGGCTTCAGTGTTCAGAGCAGCGGGATGTGCCACAGGACCTTGGTGCTGAGCAGGATGCAACCTCCCCTGCACTGCTCCCTGCCCCAGGTGCCCCTGCCTGGGGCTGGCCTTCATCGCTGCCACAGCAGACTCCTGATCACTGCCAGCAGCCCTGCTCCATCCTCAGCCCAGGGCAGACAGGGGTGTCCAAAGGAGAAGCCTTGGAATAACAAAAAGCTCAGAACATTGGTGGTTGGGTACACGTGTGGGGACACGTGCAGGAATGGGAGGGAAGGCCAGGGAACCCCCCCAGGGAGACACAGCCTGACACCACAGTGAGAATGCATCTTCAGTGCAATGTTTTCCCCTGTTCTCTTATGCTTCAGCATTTCCACTCAACCATGTCCAGCCAAGCTGTTGTTACTGGCCACAGCACTGCTGCCCCAGGGCTGAACTAGTGCTTCTTCTGCAGCCAGCTCTGCTCTTGCCTGAAGGGCTGCCAGGGAGGGAGGGAGTGGAAGAAGGCTCCTTTCAGCAGCCACCCTCGTGGCATGGATGTGCAATACTTGTATAATTCACTTTGAAGCTCCCTGCCTCCAGGCATGAAGCAGCAACCAACTTACAGTTGATCTTGCTCTGTAAACTCCCAGTCAACAGACAGCATTTCGCAGCACTGGTGTATTCCCTGATGTTTTTGTCAACAGCTTTGCCCCTCTCAAAGAAGAGTTTTTTTGGAGGTGAGGAGGCAGCAACCCTTTACCTGGGTTGGATGCCAGTGGTCCAGCATCCTTGCTCTTTGAGGCAGGGGCTGCTGGAAGCATCAGGGTGCCTGGCACACACCTACTGCAGCTTCATCTCTTGCACCTCTATGTTTTGCTTTCCCATGACAAGCACTTACTGCCAGCAGCTATTTTTCTTCTTCCAGTTTTAGTTTTAAAACCAGGAAAAAGTCAGCTTGCTTTCCTGATAAAAATCAGGAAGTCTCAGAAGCAACTTTTGTCTAAAGAAACTGTTTTCAAATGATGAAGAACTGTGGGAAACGCTTCTCACCAGAATTCACCTGGCTTGGAACCAATTCCCTGATTCTTTTTCCTCCAGCAACCTCCCCAAGCGAATATGTTCATCAGCCATGTGTTAGAAGCCCCATCAAAAATACCTCTGCAGGGACCCACCTACCCAGAACCTCTTCCCTGGGCCCCCCAAGGCTCCATGTCTCGAGCCCACCTGCAGAGTGGAGTGCAGTCCTGAGGCTGCTCAGCACTGAGCTACAGCCCAGAACCCCTGAGGTACCAGGAACAACTCATTTCTCCCCAAGCTGCTTGTGTAGCTGCCTTTGACTTAGAGAGAGCACCATGCTCCTAATGTTCCTCATGCATTTCTGGAACCTGGAGGATGAAGAACAGAAGATGCCATGAGTGGACTCCTGGAGGAGACCTGAGCAGGGGAGTGGGATAGGCCAGTATTTCTTGCAGGAAGCAGAGCCTCCTCCTGGTCAGGACTTGAACGGAGGGGCAAGCAAACCCCCAGAGAAAGCTGCTTACACTCTGCAGCCTATATCCTTAAACCTAGTGCATATCCCCCGCCCATGAGAGCCACGGTACTCCTCGGCCCCAGCTTTTTAATCTGACATTCACATTTAAGTGTTCTGCTAATCAAACATTCCATTGCAAAGCTGCTGTTGGATGCCTCCCTCTCCCCTTGCCAGAGCAGGGCAGCACTGTGGAGCAATACACTGTGGAGCAGCTCACAGTCCTGATAGCTTTGAGAATAAGATGGCACTGGTCCCAGAGAGCACCAAACCCCCACAGCTTGGGGATTATGTTACACTTCAACCTGTCATCCATCAAAACCCAGAAACCAATCTCACCCAGTGAAAGAAAAATCAATAGTTTTCTCTTTCAGCACCAGGGGATGTATTTTGTCTCCTATCCCAGGGTCTTAATCAAGGGACATGATCCCAGATAACTTATCAGTGATGGTTTTGTAGCACCTAAGGACATCTGGCACATCACAGTGGGTTTTAACCATGGGCCACTTCTCTGGTTCAAAACTCATTCCTGTTATGAGAGATTCAACCAAAGCAAAAGATGGAGCAGTGCATGTCAAGCCATGCAAGTCCCTGCTAGAAGGAGAACACCACATACTTAAGGAGCTGAGCTGGAGACAGCACCAGTGACAATTTGGGCTCTGACTGGATGGCAGCCCAGCACCATCCCTGTGGCAGCAGGTCACCTTGCCTTGCACCATTTCTGAGATGAGGTGCAGGAGCACTACAGTACCTGGGAGCACCAGGAGGCTGGAGATGCTGAGTACTCCTTGGCAGAAAGAAAGTACTCATAACCCTATAACTGAACACCCTGATGGGGCTACTTGCTATGTGAGACATGTGAACAAACCATATGAATCACCACATTAAACAAGTACGATTCATGCGGTGCTGACGAGCGGGGCCACACTGCCTTCACCTCCAGTGCCCTGCCTGACCACCCCCCATCAGATCAGCTGCAGGGTCTGAACTGGGCCCAGTAACTCTGGACATTCCTGCTCACCAAACCCATGGCGGGATCATTTCCCCTGGCAGCCCATAAGCAGAGCAGCAGCACACAGCATCAGTGACCTGCCTTCCTTCTTATGGCACGTCCTTTGCAGAACACAGCTGCAAAGTGGGCAGAGACGTGTTGCTGAGTAGCACTTTATTTTCAGAACCTTTTGAATTCTGCTTCCTCCTTCTGGAACAGACAGGGAATACTCTTTGGAAGGGAAAGGTGTTTTAGCACTTTGGTAGCTTCTGAGCTCCTGGAGGAAGTGCAGTGACAAGGGACAGACAAGGACATGACAGTGCTTTTGGTCCTGACACTGCTCACAGAGCTGGATCCTGTTCCCACACCAGCGGTGCCCAAGGCAGCTCACAGGCAGCCCCATAACTCTGCTGGGATCAGCCAGCATGACTGAGCCTCCCATCGACCAGGAGACACCAGGGAGAGCTGGACTGTTTTTAGTGCCTCTGGCTTGGCAATGAATTTAGTTTCATTTATTTACAAAAACAGCATTTTTGCAGCAAGCCCGGGTTAAAAGCATAAATAAAACATTTTATGTCACACTGGATTTTCACAGAAGGAATCAATAGAGTTTTGATTTAGTAATAATGAGAAGAGAGCCCTGTTTACTACCTGTCAGAAGGGGAACAAAAAGCTCCAAAGAGTCTCACTCTCTCTTGGCACTTTCAAGCTGCCACTTTGCACTGGCAGTGCAGGGAGCAGCCTGCAGTATCCCACATGGCTGGGAGAACATTCCAAACCAGGAAAAAGCCGACACTGCTCACTCTTACATTTTTCCTCGTTTAACTTTTCCCCATGGCCTCGCTTTTTTGAGGTCTTTGGCCCTTTTCCATCAGGGTTTCCAAGTGCTCATATTGAGGGGGTTTGCATCTACCTCTGCATCTTTGCTCCACACACAGGACCTGCAGCCAGGGATGGTAGGGAACAACTCAATCACCCCTGTGCAGCAAGGTGCTCAAATCCTACAGACTGGGAATGTTGAAGTCTACCCTGCAGATCCCTACCACCCTCCACAGCATCTCCAAAACCCCACATCCAAGACTGAAGATGATGCTGGCAGCTAAAAAGGGGCCTGGAGCACAGCACAATAAGAGCACAGAGTTGCTAACCTCTGGGTTTTTCTCCACCCAAAATCCATCCTGAGTTGACCAATGCCAAGTCCGATGAAGAAACAAGGCCGCAGCTCTCCAGGAACGGACTCTGGGGACCACAAGGCGTTGCTGAGCCCTTTCCCACTGTGCTGCCCTTGTGCTGCCACTGCTGGATGGAAGCAGCAATGTGGGAGAAGCCAAAGCACTCCTGTGCTGGAGGAGGTTTTGCTGCTAATTAGGCTGGAAGTGCAGCCTTGCCTCTCTGTGGCCCTGGCAGACGTCACTCGGTGTGACCTGGCCACAGGGGAGCAGTGGGCCAATGTAGGCATCATCTCATTAACACAGATCCACTCCCAGCCTTGCCACATCCTCCTCCCTGGTGTCAGCCACCAGCTCCCACTGGATCCTTGTCACTGGGACTGGAAAACACGGAAGCATGAACTTGTTTGCTAACTCGCTCATCCCTGTGTTTCCAGGCGAGGAAGACAAAAGGCTGCAACAAGCCTAGAACAGCACCAAGCCCTTGCTTGGGCTTGTCTCCTCCACACCTGAGAGAGTAGGAGGCTGTGAGAGAATAAAAGCCCCAGTCCTCTCCACAACATCCAGAGTGATTTTCAAATCAAGTCTGCTCACGTAGTCATCATCAGATACACGGGACTTCCAGTTAATTAGTTTCTAATGTTATTAATTACCTGTCTTGCAAGCATTTTACATCAGACGCACAATGTTTAATTTCATACATAAGAACCCAGAGCACTCAACTACCAGTATTAATCGGGAGGACTGTTTTTAATGCCAGTCTCATTTTCACAGCGCAGTACTAGTACTTACACGAGGAAAGCTCTGCTACATCCCATCATCTGGCGCTCGGTTATCACCAAGAAGCACAAGAACCACATGCTGTTGTTTAATTAAGTCTCTGTAGCACAAGGGGGGTGGCTGTGTTTTTCGTTAAGAAAAAGACCCCCTGGGTACTCAGCACTGCTCCTGTGGTGCCCTGAGCCCCTCCACAGAGCACAGCCCTGGGGGCTCTCCAGGCAGCTTTTGTATTTTCCTCAGATGTTTGCTCTCACTGCCTGCCCCTGAATGGGCTTGCTACGCAGTTTATTTTGGGAGGCTGAATATTGCACCTGGAGCAGGTTTCACAGAACGCTCATACCCCACTTTGTCACAGAGTTGCATGCTGCTTCCTTCATCCATCACTCACCCCTAGCCTGAGTGGAGGCAGGGAAGAAAGGGTGGATGTGGGAAACCCATGGTTTAGCACTGTCTGTAAAATAAAATGAGGCACCTCTCCACGGGTCCATTCGGACAGAGAAAATGCCCAGCCTCATTTGCATGAACAGATAATGACCACAGCCATTAATACTCTAAGCCATAGGCTCTGAGCTCAGTGTGAGGAAGGAGGAGACTGTGTTCCTTGCAGACAGCAGTCCCATGGACGAAAGAGCCATCACCAAGCTCACCTGGTGAGCTGGTACAGCTGAGGGTGGACCAGCAGCACCAGGGGTGTCCCAGCCCTTGCCACACAGCACCCACACTCCCCCAAAGCAAAAGCACCCAGGGGTTGCCCTGGGCTCCAGTGCTGACTTCAGGCCAGCTGGGTGTTCTCTTTGCTAACTCCCTTGGAAAACCCCCATGATACTTCAAGCCAAGGGCTCTCAGCTGCTTAAAACAGCTCTACAACTGGGTGAAGTAGGAGACAGTACTGGCAAAAATTCTGATGATGAGGTGCTGTTCAAACTCTGTTTCTATGGCAACACCATATTACAAAGCTATTTGGATATTCATTACGGCTTTCTAATTCTTACAAACCTATTTAGTCCATAATTCCCATTTATTCCAAGATCCTCTGTGAGACCTGTGTGACTCTCTGAGAAATGCAAGACAGACCCTTGCTCTAAAAGACTGCTCACCTGCCCACCAGGGAGCAGACCTTCACTCCAGGCGTGCTGGGGCCAGCATGACTGCAGAGGGAAGTGAAAGATCCTGCTCTGTATCTGGACTAAGGAAGTCAAGCAAACAGTGACCTTCTGTGACGTTGTTTGAAACTCCTGTTATGGCACATTGAACAATTTAAGCCTCAAAATAGACTGAGAACAAAAGGATAATGTCATTAACAAAAAAAAAAAAAAAAAAAAAGGATTAAACCAAAACCAAGAAAAAACCCCCAGACAGTAGAAAAGTTTCACAAGCATAAAACAAGAGAACAGAAGAAAAATGAGCACCAAATCAACAGGACTGCATTTAGACAATTACCAAACAACAGAGCACAGCCACCTGCTAGAATGTGGGTCTCATAAAGCAACAAGGCAAGCACAGCACTGCTTATGCAAGGAAAGTCTTTGTTTCAAGAAAAATGTATGCACTGTCATCAAAGTACTGCCCATTGCACTGTGTCACCTCAAAGGCATAATCTCCTGAACACTGGGTTCACTATGAACCTCAGACAGTCTTGAAGAGGAGGAAGTCCCTCCCCATCACAACCAGGAAAAGAGAAAGGGCTGCATACATGGAATTCATCAAAAGAGCAATTGAAACTGGAGCCCCCACTCTTAAATGCAGATATTTCCTTTTTCTACCACCTTCCCCCTTGCAAAGAGAGCAGACTGAAAGATCAGCCTCAGGGTACATTCACAGGCATCCAGCTCAGCCTGCAGCACCTCAAATGATGGCAGCAATGAGGTCAGCTAGGAGCAATGACAACCCAGAAATTACAACATACTTTTATTAAATAGTAAAAAACCCTCAAAAACCCAAAAAAAACACCCCCAACAACTTTACTTCTCCCCCCAGCATGTCCAGCATGTAAAGTTATAGCAGAACTCAATGCTGCAGGCAGAAGGGAGGCAAGGATGTCCACAGGTCTGAGAGAGGGATCTGCCACCCCTGGGCATCACCAGGATCTCTCAGCTTGCCACAAAACCCAATATTCTTTGGAACAAAGACTGTGGTTTCAGACCTTGCAAGTAACTTATCTTCCTGGGTCTAGGTTATGGTCTGTCTGCACAGAACTGCTGTGGTTCAATTCCTCTGAACCACCACGGATCTGATCCCATTTAGCAACTCTTTGTTTACTGCTGGGCAAGCATGGGGACTGTCCCATTAACACCTTGAAAACAGACAGAAAGCAACTGAAAGCTTCAGACATTAAATTATACACCAAAGAAAACACACAATGTTATGCTGCAAACACCACAGACGGGAACCAAGACCATTTGCTGGTTATTTAGGGTGTACAAGGCTCCATCCCCAGAACTCACTGTTTGCCATAAGACCCACGGCCGTATCAGCAGCACCATCTGTGACTCCATCTGAGCTTGTAAGCTAAGCCACAATGGACACAGTGCTTTCAGCTAGAGCAGCTATTCCCTCCTTCCCTGGTGTGCAATGCCAATGACAACAAATTGTGGCTGCCTATTACAGCCCAGAAATGGCCCCAGTGCAGCAGCAGAGTTTACTTAAAGTTAAATCTAATGTAACATGCACTTAAATATGCACGTGCAAAAAAATCCATGTGGCACTTTAGGCACAAGTATTACTAAGTCTAGATGTCCATTACCAATTTAAGGTATTAGTTTAAGAACAGCTATAAAAATGATCTCTGCCAACAAAATGGCCATCTCTAATAATCTTGCCAAAAGTAAAAAATTTACGGTGCACTATAATTACATTTCCAAAGTTAGAAGAATCACCATGTGAAACAAGAGTTCATGAGATGCTACAAAAATGTGACACCACAGGAACACATCTCTGCTGGAGCAGGGAATAATGGAAAGCTGTTTGCTTATTCTTAGCCTCTAGAGGTCACAGCCTCACAGTTAAATCCCTGAAGTCAGACAAGCAGTCGCTATTTTTGCTCCAATACATGATTTATAAGATCTTGCAATCTTTTAAACAGTCCAATTTAAGGTCTCAATTTTGTGGAAAAGAAAACATCAAAAGAAACTTTTTTTGGCCTTTCTAGCTCCATATAATCCACAGGGCTGAGTGCACGAAGGGTGTCGCAGCAATGCTTCAGCTCCTGCAAGTTGCACGGGTCCCATTTGCAACCCATGGTGCTGAGATGACAGGACTGGGTAGAACTGCCGAAGCATGAAATTGGTTTAAAATGATGAAGTGAAGATCTGTTTTTCTTCGAGATCAAGCCACATCTGAGAACACTAACAGCAGTCTATTCCCCCCGAAGTCTGATCCGTACCATTGTTTTTTATCCTCTTATTTTCTTTTTTGGAAACCAAAACCTACCTATACTATTACCCAGGAGCTTTCCACTCGACCAAACGTCATCAGGCATTTTGCAGCAAGTTCTTGAAATGGAGAGGACAAAATGCCTTCTTGTCAATTCCTCCAGACCGTGAGATACAAAGCACCATGACCTATCCTGTGCCATTCTGGAGATGCTCCCCAAGTTGCTGTAAGCCAGGGCCACTCAGCAGCAGCAGGGTCAGCTGAGCAGAGCAATATTTCTGGCAGTGGTGGACACCTCAATCCAATCACCCAAGAGTGGCAACTAGCTGGAGCCATTTTAACATTCCAGGAAATGGTTAAAGGCAGCGTGTCCTCCTGAGGGGTAAGGAGGAAGCCAAGGATGCTCAGATGATGATGGATGCTGGGCTCATCTGGTGCCAGATTTCTTATCCAGACACTTGAGTGCCAGACCCATGGTGCCACCCCTTCTAGACTTTGTATTATCAGAATATACAACATAAATGCATGCTCCTAGACCTCAATAGGACTTTCTTCCAGAGACAAACAAGCCCTCTCTTTTCACACTGTTCCTTGCTTATAAATAGCTCAAACTCATTAATAACTTAAAAGTAGGTGATGGTTGGTGTGGTTCAATTACAGCTGCAGCATTTAGTGTACTACCACTCTCCAGCATGCCTCCATCATGTACTAGCTTGTAACCAGATAACAGGCTTCCCCAGAGGGAACAAAACGCTGACTTCCAAGCAAGAGAACTGGTTTTTGTCTAAATCAGAAATTTTAACATGAAAGCACTGCTGCAAGTTCCTTCTGGACACAGAAAAGCTGTGTCAGAAAAGCAGAAGCCAAGCCCAGGGCAAAGCTGAACGTACAAAATGAGGTGCAAGTATCACCAGTTAGGTAGTGAACCTATTCTTCCTCCCTTCTCCCTCAGTGATTGCCTGCTCACATTGAAACATATTGATAGAGAAGTCAGACTTCAACTAAAACATGAAAGGACCTATCTGAGCACTTTCACAAATTTCTCTGAGGTCTTGAATAAATGTTAGAGGCTCAGGTCACAATACAGCACTTGCATAACCTTCAGCAAGGCACCTTCATTTTAAACCCACTTTTCTGAATTCCTTCTCCTGTCATCATTCCCACAGGAAGCAAAGCCCATTCAGGCCAGACAGTCTTAAAGAACCCACAAAACACCAATGCCTTGGAACAGCAGCCAAGAAAACATTCTGAAGGAATAAAAATCAATCCACTCCCGCTCCCTTCAAACATTACATTTTATTGTTTGGCTGTTAAAAACCTCAACACCACACCAAACACAAAGGTGTCTGCCAGGCACTTCGGCTTCACTTCAAGATTCACTGCTGGGAATGAGCTGTTCACCCCTCAGTCCAGTATAAAATGCTGTGTTTGTCCCCATGCTCCTGGGGAGCACAGCCTTCCCTCCACCCCAGGCTCTCTAAGGCAGCACCCACTGCCAGTACCTTTCACAAA
Organism: Sinosuthora webbiana; assembly: GCA_013397395.1. Taxonomy (NCBI): domain Eukaryota; kingdom Metazoa; phylum Chordata; class Aves; order Passeriformes; family Sylviidae; genus Sinosuthora; species Sinosuthora webbiana. Next base: position 15,436 of record VXBN01000854.1, read on the forward strand.
CCCTGCCTCTACCACCAGCAATCTTCTTGCCCCAGAAAACTGGCCTTGGAACAAGGAGAGATATTACTCATGACCATCAGACAACCATGCTGTTGCCACAATGTGACCACAGGTGCAAACCAAAATAAAATAACAGCATAACCCAACGAACATCACCCCACAGAACCCATAGAGACAACGGCTTCTGTTGGGAAAACTGTTAATACAGTGGACAGATTCTGAATCCTTTAATCAGTTGAATCTGAAGATTGCCATTTGTGCTTTGTCAGTCTCTTAACAACATACCTGCATTTCAAACTGCCTTGGTTAAAGGTATACAAATGTAGGTAAACCAAAGCTGACAGGTTTGTCTCCAGTTGCAACAGACCAGATTTCCAAAATTTAGCTCAGCATTTCTAAATGCAGACAGGGGTGCATTTCCTACTGGAATCAGCTGCAGTTCAATATAGGAGTTTATTAGGAGCTCACTGTGACTGCTCCAGAAGTCAATGTACCATCTTCCGTATTGAACATGGAACCCTGCTCCTCCTGGGTCACTGAGCCTGGGTCAGGACTGCAGCTTATTTTTATTACTACAAGGATGTAAGAAGGGTCTGAGAGGAACATGAATCACCATCACTTCCAAATTTCTCTTTCTTCCCAACTCGTAAGCAAATTCTCAACCTCAAACAAACAGATACAAACAAGAAAATACCCTCTCTGCACCTGTTAGCTAGCCTGAAAAGGTAATTAAAGAAACTGGATCTTCAGTACAAAAGGAAAAGTTCATACCCTGCCTCCATCATCTCTATAACCATGGCGTTGCTAAATAGCACTGGTCCCTCTATCCAGCCCAAAGGAATCCCACCTGAAACAGAGCCTTTGACAACTCTCCTTTGCATAGGATGATCCAGCCAGTTCCTCCCCCCCATCTTGCAGTCTCCCAAGTTTGGCTACAAGGACGCTGCAGAAGATTACAGTCCAGCTGGCATTGAGGTGATCCTAATCCCTACTGTTGCATTCAGACTGCAGCTAGGAGTCATCCAGCTATTAAAGCAAGCTTCATCCACCTCCTCCCTTTTCAGCCTCTGCCTACTGCCTGCATCCCCTTGCTGACCCAACTTCTGATCCTGACCCACAAGCTCTCAGCAAATGTTTATAAAGCTACAAATGCCAACACAACACATAGCAGAAACTGAAAATAACACATTCCTACATGTGCACAAGACGTTCACATTTATATGGTTTGAACTGGCCTAAAAATAGCCATTTTCTCCTCAAATCGCTGTTTAATTAAAAAGCACTACCTCACCTCAGTACCATAAAAATGCATGGTACAGCAAATCTACATTTGGAGAACTGTTTCCTTTAATCAGTTGAAAAGACTGCATTCAAACCCATCTAACTGAGCTGGGCTGGAGAGTTGTTTCTCTGGAGGTTGGTGGTGGTATTTTTAGGAAAACATACACTAAAATCTCTATTAATAGCCACACACAAAAATTACTAATAGCTATGAGGTCTTTTTTTTCTTTAAAATATGTGCCTTGATACAAATAACCTTCAGAAAACTGAATCATCTGCCTGCTATCAGTCTGAGCCTGACGGCTGTTGTTTTGTTATTTTTGAACACTCAGGTGAATCAGTGTTCATACATGCACTTAAGAAAGAGAAATCTGGAAGAATCGCATCAGGATAGACTTTTGGGAATGCTCTAAGTGCAGATTCATCAGACTGTGCCTCAAAACCAAACCATCACTCTGCTAAAAATTACTCAGTTGTACGCCCCTTTTCATTTGGAAAGACGATGCTATTGTTAGGAAAACACGCTAATTAGGATTCCTGTGCTAGTTTCAGCCCGAGTTTTTCTTCAGAATATGCCTCTAGCAAATGCTGAATGCATTGCTTTTGTTTAACTAAAACAGGCTTATCATTTCTTTTTCCTTTCCTATATTTTACAGCTCAGATTTGAGTAAGAACTTCAGTTTAGAAGCAAAAGAGCTCTTGCCAAGAACACATTCCTGTAACATTGCAATTTGACGGTTTGTTTTATTATTTTTTCCCCACGTAGATGTTTATTTGCAAATGATTAACCATCCCATATATGCATACAATGCAAGTTAGTGTTTTTCACCTATTCTTTGTCTACAAGGGCTTAGCTACCATGAGCCAACCTGCATATTTAATGTACTTTAAAACAGTTGTATTTGCTGCGTTATTGCTGCAGAGTTTTGGACAGCATCCAAGGGTACTAAGTTTAGCTACAAAACGGGCTCTTTTAAAATAATTTCCTTGTTAAGAAGCAGACTGCAGAGCCTCTGGCCGCTGTTTGCATGGCAAAGCAATAAGCTGGGTGTTGCCAGCACTAGGAAAAGGCAGCAATACACAGGCACATGTGCCATTTCTCCCCATGGGTGACATCCCAAATGGTGCATGTGAGGGAAGAACCCCTCTGTCCTGTCCATTCCCCACCCGTGCTGTTTGATGGAACACCCAGTATTGATCACATCGGTGCTGCCTGCATGGCTCTGGCACAGTGATTTACTGCTGAGCAACCTCAGGGAACCCAAATCCACCTGCAGCTGGAAAGCAATTTCAGTCACTTAACAACGGGAAAGGGCAGGAAAAGCTCCCTGCAAGCACTCCCGTGCCCCTCCCTGCCCACCTCCAGGCTTGCTGGAACACGTGTGGCAAGATGTCACACTGGCACAGGGGGGACAACACACTGGCAGAGACCCTCCTCCTGCTCCTCCTCTTGGCTGTCACTTCAGGTGAACACTACAGAACAAACCCGTCAGGGCCGGGATGCTGGAGGCCATCCCTCTGGAGCATCCCAGGGCTAAGTGCACAGGCCAGTGAAGACACACCTGACAGCTCCAGCAGAGACTCATGTCTGAAGAGCCGTAAGCCAGTGCTAGCCAAAAGAAAAGTGAGAACAGACCTGACACCTCTCCTTGGTACATCTCTTTGACAGACCTCCACACACTGCACAGAGCTGCTACCGAATGCCCAGAGCATACAGATATCCTAGGTTCTTCCCTAAGATTTAACTGGATTCAGAGGAACCAATGATGTGCAAAATAGTATGCAGCTGCATCAAGGGAAGTATAGAGTCTGCTGTAATGAATTACTCGGTATTATTGCTTTTCTGATTTCTGATTAAAATTAGTGATACTGCAAAAAAACCCTACTTCTAACCTTTCTCAGATGTGACTGGCAGAAACAGAAGAGATTTCAGGATTTTTCAAAGGCTCATGTTTAGGGTCTTCTGTGAACAAATCCTCAGTAGCTTGGCACCAATCCCAGCATATATGTAACACTACTTCAGGTGAGATGATCTCCAGGCCATAGAGTATTATATCCAGTTCATTCTCCTCAGAAAAAAGCCACACTAAAGTTACTTCCCTGGCCTCTGTGTAGAAGTAGGTTTCTTCCACTTACTTAAACTCAGCTTTTATGAATAAATTTATAACTACATTTAACTTTCACACAGATCATCCTCTACTAGGAAAACAGAACACTATACTAATCCCAATTAGATTTGGGAGAAAGAATAGTCTATCTATCTCTTTATAATTATTATGAGAATGTATTCAATTTGCTACTTTCATCTAACAGCAATTACAACTGTTTACCAGTTCTAAAGCATATCCTTTAGGAAGCCATGAGTCATATTTCATGCTAATCACTGTTTATTTGGTATTCTCTTCCAAAAATAAAGGGATCAGCTCACAAACCCTTAAACAGAAATGATAAAAGAAAAAAAATCTAATGAAGCGGTGCATAAGAAAGAGATAAAAAAACTAAGATCTTCCACATGCTAAACAGTTTTACAAAGCACCCATTGTAAAATTCATCCCCAGGACAAATACTGACTGCAAATAAGACTGTTTAAGGCACTGCTTTGAAGCTACTTGGAAAAAATTAGCAGGCTACTGGTACTACAAAAAAGTATCTTCCTTCACGGAGATTTAAGCTAAGTTTTAGAAGAAGAAAGATTCCAGAAGAGAGATGAAATAGCCATGAACAGACCATTAATGAATGCACTGCGTCTCCTGGGCTGTAAAACAAGTCCATCTGCTCCTGTTTGGTACAGTCTGGGGGTGATGATTGTGCTCCCACAGGAGAGAAATTCCTTCCTGCTTCTGTCATCCTGAGGCATAGCAGGTTGAGCACTTTGCATCCAGCATTTCTCCCGCTCTCCTTGCAGCCCCTCCATCAGGTTTTTGACAATATCCTTTATGCCAGAAACACAGATGGAACTTCTCCTTTGTTGTTGAAATCTACAGACATGAAAGCATCACAGAACTTAAAACAAGGGACTGCCATAGTATGACTGGTGGTTAGTACGGATTGAAGGAGCAAGCACCTACAGGTTGTACACCTCAAGGAAGAACACAGTTGTGTGGCAGGTCCATGTGTTCTGCCACGGATATGACCTGAGACTGCCTCAGTCATGTCATGGCCAGCTTCAGGCATGGAATGCTGACCATTCCCCAGGATCCCTGTGTGGTGGCTATGCTGGGGCAGAAGGTCAGAGCCCAGCCAGTGAGGATTAATTTGACCTTATCTGGAGCCAGAGAAGACCCAGCTGGGTATAGATGGGGCCCTGCTGGAGGGTCAGTGAAGCTGGTCTGCTGATGCTGACTCTCCTCTGGGGTTGGAACACAGCCTAAAATAACTCTTCCGGAGTTGAAAGCCCTCACCTGGATTGGGTGATTGACTGCACATTCTGGGTTATGCTTTTTAAAACCATGAGAATTCTTAAGTGAATCACATAATGAATTTTGACATCACAAATATGTACACGCATGTTAGCAGGGCGTCAATTCTTTTAATTGGTTTATCTGGTTTAACTGGTTTATAAAATGTATCTGATTTGAATATATCATTTGTCTTGATTTTATAAACCACTGCAACAGGTTGTCATCTCTAAACATATACACACACAGATCAGGAAACCAATAGCTGATGGATCAGCAGTGGCTGACAGCCCTGATCAGCTCCATGTGGCACTGTGGCCTGTTGTGCTTGTGCAAAAACAAGCTCCAACTATTTGTATTGGCTAATCTAAAACTAACGGGACGCAAATTCCAGCTTAATCCAATTATTTGTGCTAAATTAAAATCCCTCACTAATCCTTCATCAATGCCTGGTGATTTTACAGAGGAGAGAGCTGGGAGTTTCTGTAACTGATGGGAAGCTGCACAAGGTAACACAAGCATAGGACCTGCTGCACGCCAGGCATGAAAGAGTGCAAACCAGCATGAGATCCCTGGGCTCCATCCCAGCTCTGGGCAGGACAGAGGCAGCAGGTCCACACCATGGAGCAACCAGGCCCTCCTCTGCAGGCTGCACAACTGGTCCTGCCACAGAAAAACAAGGAAAGGGGAAACTACAGAATAACTAAGGCTGAAAAAGACATCTTTGTTCATTGAGTTTAATCATGAACCCAGCATTGCCAAGCCCACCACTACACCACGCCACCCTTTAGGCTTCCATATACAGATATGAGGTCAATGTGCCACACGACCTTAAATAAATAATTGTGGCTGCATTGTAAAACAGTGACAAACCTCAGCACACTGCAAAGATAAACAAAATCTCAGCTCTTATCCTGACACAAGCAGCTCCAACCGAAACCGTATATCCAAACTGGGGTCTGAAAACCCATCCTGGGGTCTGAGCACGCTGCTCATCCCTCTCTTTACTCAGGCCCATCTGTCTCCAGCTCCTCCCAGCTGCTTGTGCATCCAGCCGGGGCAATCCGGCAGGGCAGTGTAAGCATTCCCACAAACACTGCCCGCAGTGCACTTGCTGTCGGGACACGCAGACGTCAGTGCTGCCGTCTCAACAGGCTTCACAAGACAGCCATTCACACCAGCACAAACCCCCCAGCAGCCACCACCCACGTCCTTTCCACAGCACCAAAATAAACTCATTCATTAGAACATTCAACAGCATTTTCCCCGCAGAGGAGGAAGACGCATGAAGGCTTCTTCTGAAAGCAGCATTATTCCGTGCTCAAGTTGCTATTTATTTGTTAGATGATGAGCAAGAAAAGGAGACATCGATGTACAACAGTTCTCTTGAGCAGCCTTTGAGTTTATTCCGAATGCGGACGATGGCGGAGCACAGCCAAGACGTGCTTCTCAAACCACAGTGAGGCAGAAAACCCTAATTCCAGCGACTCCAGGACCCAGCGGATTTCCCAAAAGACTCCCTTGGTGGGTCGCAGAGGCCTCGCAGTGCACAGCCACTTCCCTCATCCACCCACACTGATGAATGACCCAAGGCCAACAAGACAACACAAACCATGGGAACAACTCCAGGGGTCCACACACCAACAGCATTTTTTCTGGAATAAGGCAAACATCAAGCTTTTTTAAATGGCACCTTTCTAAAAGGAGAGAAAAGAAAAAAAAAGAAGAAAAAAAATTTCAGCCGCTACTAAAAAATAATGTGGGTTATATTTACTATGCACATCCAAAAATGCTCTTCTGCTTTAGGAGATGTTGGCAAGGACGTGACCTTTAATGCTGTGAGTTAGAACAAAGGATGGATTTAGTGTCAAAGGACCATCTCCTGTGGAAAAAAGTAATTACAGCAGAAACCCATCTCATGGTGATTTTTATCCAAGAAAAGGTTTTAAAATATAAACAAAAGGTGCTCCTGTTAAGTACAAGCCCTGGAAAATACCTGGAGATTTTGCTCTGTTCACCATAGGTTGTGCTTAGAATTAAGAAACAGCCTCACAGCTAAAAAAGAAACCTGTTAGGATTTTTCATTTTCTCCCAGGGAATTTACTCCCATCTGTTGCCTAAGAGATAATAACACCCAGTACTGAAGACAGACAAAAGAAGTGGCCAAGGTGGGGTGAAGGGGGGCAGCTGGCTGCAGCCCTTTAGCTGGGGCTTTTCTTCTGGGAAGGGCAGAGATACTTCAACATTTTTTTCTCGGGGGTGAGGGGCAGGGCTCGGCTCTGAGCTCTATCCCTCAGGATCAGAGAGGAAGGGTCAAGTTGTTGCCAGGGCAGAGTCCAGCCTGTTACTGTTTCCTCCTACCGTGAGTGAGGCTTTTGCTCATAAGAACTGGGATGTTACTCACATCCTACCTCACTGGAAAGGACGCTCACCATCTACCTGGGTGACTCGGGAAAAACCCAGGACCTGGAGCCCCTTCCCTGAGGGTGCATCTTCCCGGAGTGTTTGCAGACATCCGGCTGCCGCTGCCCAGCCCCCCCTGTTTTCTGCCTCTGGCTTTCTCGCTACACTTTAATGCAACACCCCATGTCTGGCCAACCCCCACAGTTCCTGCCAGGGCTGCGCAGTTTCCTGACACCTTTGTTTTGTCACCCGGGGTGTGCCCAGCCCTGCCGCCCATTACCGTGTGGCCTCACGCTCGCGCCACAGCGCCCCCTGCAGGCGCGGCAGAATCACGGCAGGGCCGTGCCCGGCCCGGAGCCAGCAGCGCCCCTGCTGGCTGTGCCCGGAACTGCAGGGAAATGGCTTTAAGAGCGGGAAGAGACTTTTGGGGTTTCTGTTCTTTGTTGTAACCATTGATGTTGTTTGCCTTCTACTACTAAAGAACCGTTGTTCCTTTCCCCATATGTTTGCCTGAAAGCTCCTTATTTTCAAAGTTATAATAATTCAGAGGGAAGGAGGTCGTATTCTCTGTTCCAGGGGAGGTTCCCGCCTTCCTTGGCAGACACCCATCTTTCAGACAAAGACACAAACCAACAGCCAAAATCAACCAGCAGTGACTCATTAAATGGTTACTAATCAAAGTGAAGGAAAAAAAATCCTTACCTTCTAGACATCAGTAAAAGGAGGTTTTGCAAGGTCATGTGGCAAAACCTCAACATTAAAATAAGACCTCAAAAACACACCAAGGAGGACCATTACAAGAAATCTGTGCATGCATCCTTCTCTGAAAACACGCTTTTTTGCTGGCTCATGGACATCAGAAGTCAAGGCATTGGCTCAAATAGCTCATCTCTCCCCTCCGTAGATCTCAGGGCAGAAATCAAATATTTGGGACATTCATAATTCAAGATTCTTAAATCTCAAAAGAAAATTAAGTTTTCTTAATAAGCTACACATCATGCACTTCTTCTAAAGGGCTTCTTTCTTGGAAGATTTAATAAACCTTAAATACATAAATACAACATTGTACATCAAGAAATCACGAAGTTCAAATATGATAACCTTGAATTTTGTTTCCTGCACATGGTAATGAAGCTCCAGAGTATTGGAAATTCCTGCTGCTGCAGAGAAAAATAAATTGGGCAGACACAGTGAGTGCTATCCCTTAGTACGAATGAACATAAACAAGATGCAAGAATGCAAAGCCAGCATGTGCGGCCAGCTATAATTTTCTGTGATTAGAGACTAAAATGAAATGTAAAACAACATCCCAGAGTGTCAAATTAGTGAAAAAAGTCATGGACAACATAAAAAGAGGATTTTTTGAAAGTCTTACAACCTCTTATAAAAATGATGAAAATGAAAACCAGACTCATCTGGGTATATTCAAGTGGCTTAGCCTCCTTTTGCACCCACTGCTGGATTTTTTAAGAGAAGGTTTGGTGGGGTTTGTGAGGTGCAGGAGGGTCCCAGGCATCCCCCTGCTTCCCCCGGGAACAAGAACAGAACCCACAGCCCTGCAGTGCCCTTGGATGGGGCTGCCTCCCACACCTGCCCTCAGCACTATCAAAAAGGAGAGGGATGATACATGGCTGGGGTGTTTCAGGCAGGAGACACTGCAAGATGAGCCCTCACCCAGGAGCAATAAAGCAATGTACTGCCAAATAGAAAAAGATCTCCAGGAAAATAACTTGGGGCTAGAGAGGGCTCCTTCATCCAAACCCAGATATCCTAGCAGACGCTCCCACAGTGCTCTGGCTGAGGTCACCGAGAACAACGCCACACTCACACGAGGTGACACCGCCCCTGGCCTGCACATACAACTCAGTGTTTTCCAATGACAGCAAGCCATATTCAAGCCCAGAAGCACCTGATGAGCCCAGAAAAGGAGGCAGGCTCTCCCATGGGAAATGCTCAATCCAAAAGGAACAGTGGAAACACAAGGGTCAGTGTAACCTCCTCAGACTGGCAGGCAGAGCGTACAGGCAGCAGACACATACACGAGCAAATCCTTATTCCATTGTTCCCTCTGCAACCACAAACATGCCCAGCAAGGTGGGATGCTGGTACCTTAACAATGCACAGCAGAGCACAAAGGGCTATGGGGGCAAAGTTCCTCCCCAGGGAAACAGAAAATGCATCACTGTGTGCCATCTCACTGTGCCATAATCAAAAATCACCAGGCACCTTTCACCTCACTGG
>VXBN01000861.1:9367-41438 GCA_013397395.1 Sinosuthora webbiana
TTTTTTTTTTTTTTTTTTTTTAATTTTGGCAGGAGAAAATACCAGAAATACTATTTAGGTGCAAAAAAGTATATTAATAGCATAACTTCTTTCTTTATATTAGCTGAAAAGAAAAATTTTCTATGTTAATATGAGTTTAAGGAAAAGGGGAAAGTGCATATGCAATATTCCCTTTATCTGTATTATCTCTGCTTATCTGTTAGGTAAATATAGAAAATTGTTTCTACCCAATGGGGTATTTTTGCATTCTGATGAAAGTGACTTACAGCAATTTAGGTTTGTCACATTTGAAAAAGTAAAACTCTATAAAAGAAAAAGACATTTTACAAAGCTCTTGTGCTGATTTGGTGACTGTCTATATTTATGTATTTTCTTCATCTACTGTTTTTTCTTAGTGTTTGGGGTTTATTTGTTGTTTTTTGTTTGTTTTCTTGGTTTTTTATTTAGATTTTTGTTTCGGTTCGTTTTTGTTTTTCATTTTGGTTTTGTTCTGTTTTCTCCAGGTAGTTTTTCTTAGTCTATTCTATTCCCTCTCTTGAGATTCAGACGTTTCTATTACACTCAGACTAATCCAGTTCCCTGTTAAAATATCTGAGTGAAGACACTGATCTTTTTAAGAACTAAATGGCAGAAAGTTTTGAATATTTTAGGTAAAAATGTCACTCTATTTTTAAAAGACCAAGTTTCTTTTCCCTTTTGTGCAGGTTTGGATATTCCTCTCTCCTGGGATATAGGGGAGGATGAATGCAATACCCCAGACCATGGGGAAACTCTGTTGATCTTCCAGCTGCACAATGAATTTCTGCACTTTTCACAGATCACTGAACATTAATAAAATAATATCAGGCCAAAATTTTCAGAATTACTCCATTTCAGCTTAGTGTAATGATCCTTCTGTGAACAATTCCAGGCTTTTTAGTTCTAAGCCTAGCAGAAGTGGCCACTGATTTCTCAACCTTTTCTTTTTTTCCAATACCTATAGCCTGATTCTTGAAAAAATGACATTTTAAACCCTTACAAAACCTTGCTTCATTGAGATCTCCACTGTTATTAAGCTCTGTTAACTGACAGAAATTAGTATAGATTTATTTATGAGGCTAATTATGCTTGCAAAGGATTTGTTTCCGTGGTGACACCTCCTCATCCCTAACCAGCCTGACAGAGTCTGCACAATACTGGAGAGAGGTAGTACTCAAATTTTGAATGAGCTGTACATAAATACTGCTCCCTCCCACAAAGTTCACCTTTCTGGTGTTGGTTAATTTGTGCAGAACCACGAAAAACTTGCATTTTTAAGCTCTGTCATTTTATATCACCACAGTGATCACCTTGGTCAGGACACAAGGATGTGAAAACACTTAGGGCAGTATTTTTTCTGGTAAATATTTCTCTAATTGTAACTGAAAGAATTAATAAAGATTTGCAATACATTATCTGGTGTTGCTATTTTAATTCTGTATTTTAACTTCTATTAACCTCAGAGAAAGTCTGGTTTAAATGCTCTAGAAGTTAATTTGTTTGTATGTATTATTTGGTTATTACGTGTATTCTTGAGCCCAAAGGTAGGTGTTGAATTCTAAGCAGTAACTTCTAGATGTACTTATATATGGATATATTTTATGAATACAACCTCAGGCAGTACATAATAGCACCCTTTTTCGTATTTCACAGCAGATCTTGGCTTTGTAATTAACATTTGACAGTTCAAGTCATGAAAAATTTCACTCAATTTTTTAAAAAAAGATTTGGTATGCATGCCTACAAAACCATTTATGAGCAATGTAAATTTTCATTCAATGCGCCAAAAAAAAAGTAAAGGCTGGGAAGTATTTAAGTCAAAGATAACTGATATTTGCATAGAAGATAAACGGATTGTGTGGCATAAATGATTAGGGGGCTTGAATTCTGTGGGAGGTTAATGAAGGTGCATTCCTGGTTATTGCAGGGCTGCAATGTGAATAAGATTAAATGCATAGATGTGAATAAAACCTGTGCATTTTAAAGTTAATGAAATAAACAGAAACTGGGCACAGTCAGAAGAACCAAAAAAAAAAAAAAAACAAACCCAAAAAAAACCCAAAAAAACCAAAAGTTTCAGTAATTATCTTGATGTAGAGAAGATAAGCAAAGAAGGAAGAGGCTGAGGGAGATTTAAGATGACCCCAAAATAGTTTCAACTCAGCCAGATTGTAGTTGACTGCCTGTTATGATTTCTTTGTTTCCTCTCTCCTCTCCTCTCCTCTCCTCTCCTCTCCTCCTCTCTTTCTGTTTTGAAAATTTTTCATTCACAACAAGCAAGTTTTATCAGTCCATCCTCTAACTCTTCCAGTCCCTTAAAGGGCAGGACCATTGGAATTTCTATTTTTCAATAAAAAATATAACACATGTTTGGGGTATTTGTACTTTTAGCATAGATTTTCAAATAGAATGGATAAACACTCAAAATGTGTGTTCTTGTGACCTTAAAGTGTTGTCTATTTCATTAGAAATCAATTCTCTGTTGATTTTGAAAGAGAAACAAAGAAACAAAAAAGTTACAAGATGCTCATTTTATTAACTGTGTAAGAAAAAAACCACATGGATATAAATCACTTGTATTCCAAGATGGATCACTGAATTATGCTGTATCTGTGCTTGTAATTAGAGAGCAGAACAGATGGTGAAGCCTTAGTGTAAAGCAATATGTCTATTAAAGTAGTGCCTCCTGCCAAGTAATAGTTACAAACCATGAATTGTCCACTCACCCTGTTTTCAGAAGGAGCTGGCACTCTGAGAGACAACTACCTCTTGAGGAGAGTTCAAAAAAATAAAATCTGTCAAAAAAAACCACACAAAAAAATCAACAACATCACCCCAAAAACAAAACACACACACACACAAAAAGTAAGTAGGGTCTTTTAAAATAGGCTGGTAATAAAATACAAATTTAGGAATATTAACTATTTTCCACAAAAGGAACAAAACCCTAATATATCAAGATTTTTGTAGGATACTCATAGAATTAGGGGTGGGGCAATGAGAAAATATGTATGATTTTGCATTAAATAGACACACTTGTGAGCAATGTTCACAGGTTCTGATTTGCAATGTTTAAACCAGCATTTAAGGCTGATGGATGAATCCCTGTTTTTAGGAACTGTTCTTAGCAAAATTTCACCTCATAGTCTGAAGTCACCAACAGATCAGAGCAGACACAGAGGTGGCAGACTGGTGTATAGGGTACAGCTAATTTCACCCCATTTATCACATTAACTTTTGCAGACTGTACCTGCTCAGTACACATTACTCAGCCATTGTCAGGCAAATAATCAATGCAATATAAAAGGTTCAAGTATTTCCTCCACTATCCAAGAGCAAAAAAAGAATGATTTTTAACACAAATTTTGCTGGTGTTTTCTGGAAATCCATGTCTGTTTTCCTCTGGTTTTTTGCTAGTCTTAACAAATGTATGGTCTCTTCCAGAACTTTGATTTTATTTACTTGCCATGTGATGTCATGTTTTGTTTTGTTTTATTATTTTATTTTATTTTATTTTATTTTATTTTATTTTATTTTATTTTATTTTATTTTATTTATTTTCCCTAGAAAGATATCATTCAGATGTTTCTGAAAAAGTAGAAACAAACAAAAAACAATCAGGCAGAAAAACTACATAGCAATCTGATTCAAACTACCTGACATTTAAATTTGTTTTAGGATATGTTCACAAAGTTTAAAAGGAGAGTTCAGGCATTTAAGTTCAAATTCACAGAGACTGGTTATGTCATAAGCATCAACAGTTTTTTGTTGGGTTTTTTTTTCTGTCAGAAAATATAATTACACTGTTTTATTTCTATGCATTCACACCTACAAAGAACTCTGGAGATTGTAGTTTCATGGATGATCATGAGTGATTTTCAGGTAAAGTAAAATCTGGTAAAAATGTGCTTATGTCCAAAAAAAGACTGCACAGTCAGGGACAAGGAATACATTAGATATTGGTGTTTATTTCCCACAGTTCATGATTCCTGTTTTTCGGCAAGACCTCAGAGACTAAAATGAAATTCACTTGTCATTTTTCACCCAGCTTGGCAGACAGCCTTCTCTTACTTGGTGACACATTTTTGTTTCCAAGGGCTCTTGCTTTACTCGTGTGCAGGAGGAGCATGAGACAAATGGAAGAGAAATGAATGTTTATGTTTAAAGTCTGGGTTTCAGGGGATGAAAGATGGGCTTTTTCCCAGATACGATAGAATCCCAGCCAAGCTCAAAATTGTAATACAATTGTATCTCTGTTACTTTAAAGATGTTTGCCTCTGATTTTCCAAATTTAACTTATGACACTTTTAATTCTGAATATGGATAGTTTTCCCATGGGTGTTTATAAATAATTTATTTCCTGTTAGTGCTTCTTTTCATAAAAATACAAATATGAAATGATATCCCATTGCTCTCTCACAAAACCCCTGAAATACCTTTGAGAAAACTGCAAAGCTGAATGTAGAAACGCATCTTTAAGAGAAGATGGAATAAGATCTCTGTGAATGTTTGAAAAGGCAGAAGCAGACAGAATCTCGTTAATACATTTTAAAATAGCAAACTAATGCCTCTCATGGCTTTTAATATGCTTTTTCTTCCCTATTCTTCTAGCCTGACATTTGGCAGACAGATAACACTAATTAGGAATAGGTCTGCGTTTGAAATGCTGGATTTCCCATGTAGCTTATTTTCATTTTAAATATCCAGCATTATTCAAAGACCTGAAAGAAGCAAATTTACTGAAAGCAGGGCAATGTTTACGCTGCAGACTATGACTGCTGTCACTAGAAATTTAGCTGTGATCAGGGAACAGATCCTAAAATAGAAGCTAAATTCCCAATAAAAAATTCATTAAAGCTACAGATTCTCAACTCCAAGTTTGTTACTAAAACCGATCCATTGATGTTCAATTAATCTTGGAAACAAAAAAACTCCTATCTTCAATTATGGCTTAGCTTTTTGGGGCTTCAGAGCTCATCTGATCCCAGCCCTCCTCCCATGGGCAGGGACACCTTCCCCAAGACCAAGCCTCATCAGTACTCCCTCCAGGAAAGGTTTGTAGTCAAGTCTTTGTCCAAAAGAGGAAAAATAGATTAAAACAAATATACTTAAGTGCCCTAAAGTAGATTATATGTATTATATATCCATTACAGAGCACAGCACAATAATGGAAAACTTGCAGTTTGAATATAATCGTACTGGGCAAAAGGACAAACACAATATTGTCATATTTTATGAGGGTTTTTTTTAAAAAAATCAATATATTCTGATTAAATTCCTCCCTGTGAGGGTGGGGAGGCCCTGACACAGGGTACCCAGAGAAGCTGTCGCTGCTCCTGGATCCCTGGCAGTGTCCAAGGCCAGGTTGGACACTGAGGCTTGGAGCAGCCTGGGATAATGGAAGGTGTCCCTGCCCATGGCAGGGGGAGTTGGAAATTGCAAAGAATTAAATGTAGAGGACATTATCTCAGAGAGAATTAGGGTCCTAAGCTTCTCTGAGTGTCTTTCATTGTAATTTTCTCCTGCTCCAACTCAAACATTTGCTTATTTCCAACAAATGAAAAGAAGACATCCTAGGACAAAACTGTAGAGCTCGGCTGGAAGCTAAAGGCCTGTTTACTTTACTGCTCCCCTCCTGGCAGGAAAGGACTTCATTCAGAACAGATGTGGTGTTGTTGAGTGTTTTCACACCTGAGATTCCCTGTCACCAGCATAAATGTGAGGGGAATTATGCATGTCGTCTACTGTGCATCTCATTTCCCTCAGCTGGTTTCAGCTGGGCCTTGTTCTCTCTGCCCTTCACTTGCGTGGACAGTAAAACCTTCTTGAGCATATGCTGGGGAGAAAGGAATTATCCTGTACAAAAACACCAAATCCCTTTATCTGTCAACGCAGAGAATTCATCCTAAGAATTTCTAATGCAAAGAACACCTCCCTTGAAAACTTTCTGTCTGAGATGATTGCACCTGTCTTGCCTAACCCCACACCAGGGACACTCATAATGAACAGTTTTGCTGCTTATGTTTATACAAATTCTTGGCCAAATCTCTCTTCCAATATCTCTTCTGTCACTGAGGTCTCGTGCCATTAAAGCCCTCGAGGGCAGCAGGAATTTCTGCTCATAAGCCAGAAGCCTGAATTTGTCATGATGTCTCCATGACCTCGAGGGAGCTGATTTGGTTTTAGAAACCCCTTGGAGAAACTGCAGCTCTTGATATCAATTTGAGCAAGTAAAGGCATTTTCTGCCTGACACAACAAAATCACAGATGCTCCTTTCATTCCTCCCAGTGTTCATACTCCATGATAAGTGAGCTGTCTTTGAGAGACCAACACGTTAAACAGTGACCACAGAAGGATGGATCATTGCCCTGCAGTTCTATCAACCTGGACAGAGTTCTAAAAATATTTCAGTCATGCATTTTTTTTCTAAAATTTTTTGTTTTAATTTTGCTTCTATTTATGTTCACATGTTAGCAAAGACTAGGCCTTTATCAGTAAGTACATTCAATATATAAAAGGTAGATTTCTTACCAGATCAAAAAATATTTTCAGAGTAATAATTCTCATTTTTTGCTGTTGCATCCATGTCTAGAATTACGACTTGATACATGACTTTGCATATTTTAACAGTTTTCCTATCTGTCAAAAAGTACACATGGTTCCTCTAAAAAAGAGCCACTTAATTTTGGTTTCCCAATTTATGTAAGCATCAATCAATACATGAGGGTCAAATTCAGATCAAACTTGTGTTTTCAGCAGATATTTTTGCAGTAACTCCAATATAATTACATTATTAAAAAAAACAACAAACAAACAAAAAAAAAACCAACAAAAAAGCCAAAACACAGAACAAAGCAAAGCACAAAAAAAAACCCCAAACAAACAAAATCAAAAAACCCACACAAACAAAAAACCCAAACAAACAAACAAAACAAAAAACAAACTGAAGTCCTCATTCACACTGACACATTTTTATAATGGTACTGTGAAACTGCAGATATTTTCTGCTGTTTAGGATTTTGAAAAATCTTTATTTGAATCAAAAGCCATAATCTTTGATTCTCAGCCCATGAAGTTCCTTCAGCAAAATGCTTTTCAAAAACAAGATGAAAAGGACATACAACACTAAAAATGGCTGAAAAAGTCCAAAATGTTGTATTTATTTATACTTATAGGTGCATTTGATTTTGCTACAAATGGTTTTCATTGTTTGATGCCTCAAATTCTTTGCAGAAATTAAATAGTCCTTTTCTGAAAAGCTGGGTCATCATTTGGGTCTAAAGGAGTTGGAAGCAGAATTTTCCTCCTAAAGGAGATTCCCCAAGGAGCAGAGTGAAGTGAACCTACATCTGCTGGAGGAAAATATTTTTGTAGGAAAATAAAATCAGTGAATAAATATTCTGAGTAAGGCTGTGCCTAAACAATGGGGAATGTAATACCTGAAAGAAAAGAGCTTGATATATGTCTTTCATCATCAATTACATTGATTTTCTTTACAATAGAGTACTTAAAAGGTTGTAACTTAAAAGGTGGTAGCTTGAACCTGGGGCTGTACATCAGTAAAGTGACAGAACAGAGCCACTGTACTCAGTTTTCACTGTTCTAGCACTTGGAGTGGTGCAGGTAAGTTGTGAGGACAAACAATTCACTTCACACCACAACCTTGTGCTTCCATCTGCACGTTCAGCTCTGCCATCACCCATCATCCCCAGCCCTTGTGGCCCAGTTACTATTATCATGTTATCAAACAGGCACTTGCTTTTTGCACAGGTGCATCAGGAATTGTAGCCAGCAGGCTGAAGGAGGTGATGTGTGTTCTTTGGAAGGCTATAAAGGGCAGAGCTTCCTGTCAAAGCCACAGGAGGACCTTCCCATAAGAAAAGCCACCAGAGTGGCAACTTGAGAAAAGCACAGAAGGGAGGAATTTGTGACAGGAAAGTGCTGATTCCTGGTGGAGGTGAGGTTTATTCAGCACACCCTGGTTCATGCACCCAGACAAGAATTCCCACTGTGGCAAACTGTGGGAAAGGAGGCACTGTTCATACACAGATCACCCCGAGTTATGGGAATGGCTTCTGGGACCACCAACAAAGGCTGAAGCATCCCCAGACTCATTCCTGGGATCTTCCACCAGAGGACTGCCCATGATCCACAGATGTTAAAATTTCCCCTTTCACGGTAGATGCCTGGTCATTCCCACCCAAACCTGAACCAGTGTCCACGGAACTCTCTATCTCATGGGCTTCCCCCACCTTTAACACATCACAACTGAGGCAATTACTTCTACCACAGATAATAAAAATTGCAAAAAATCAAGTCTCATTTCTGCATCCAAGGGTGCTGAGATGTTTCCTCTCCAGTATCAGCTCCTATCTTTTCTTTCTCTTTCTTTCTTTTCCTTACTTATTTTCTTAACTGATATTTTCACTTTCACATTGTTTCACTCCTATAGATAATAAAAACCAAAAAATCTAAATACTTCCTTTTCATGGCAACCAAATTGTTCTGAAATTGTCTAGAGAAGACAAAGCTGAGAGAGGATCCCATCAATCCATACAAACATCTCCAAGGGGTGCCAGAGGATGGGGCCGGGCTCTGTTCAGTGGTGCCACTGCCAGGATGAGGAGCAATGGCCATCAAATAAAGCACAGCAAGTTCCACCCCAGCAGGAGGAAGAACTTCTGTCCATGGAGGGGCAGAGCCCTGGAACAGCTGCCCAGGGAGGGCCTGAAGTGTCCCTGTCTGGAGACATCCCAACCCAGCTGGACACGTTCCTGTGTCACTGCTCCAGGGGTCCCTGCCTGGGCAGGGGATTGGGTGGGTGAGCCCCAGACATCCCTTCCAACCCCAAACATTCTGTGATTCTGGGATTTGGGGATTCTGAGATTCTGGCATTCTGTGACAGTAAATGCAGTAAATGCTAAGCATACACCAACAAGATTTTTTTCTCATATTTATTTTGCCATGGTAATAACCTCCTGTGGCTCCCTTTCTTTCCCTTTCTTTTCTAAAATTAACAGAAATGCAGCAGTTTTAGGCGTAACAGCATGCCTGGGTGAAATGGATGTGAAAGCACTGATTAAAAAGTAATTCTGTTGAGTGCACACCCTGGAAGAATAAGACATTAATTAATTAGACTACCTACTCAATGAGAGATAAGTAACCAAGATCACAATTATCTTTTCATTCTGTGTCTGGGCAGTGCTGAGTGATAATGCAAATAAGTAACAATATTAATTAGCAATTGTTGAAGAAATTTTGTTCTGATTCTGCTCTCACAAGCACTTCTAGTGTTGTTATGAAATCTTTACCTGAGATTTTCTAAAGCCTTGAGAAATCACGTCTAATACAAACCATGTAATTCAATTTTTTCAATTTGTTTGGTGTTTTCAGAAGAGATAAGGAAGCTTTCCAAGTAGAGAACCTCATTCACATCCAGAAGTTCTGGATTCCTTTTTTCCTCCAGAAAGCCCCAAACTGGCTGTATATAAAAAAAGGGACTGTCTCTTTCAAGCAAGACAACACGTGTTACAAATTTTCAGATTCAGATTCATGTTACTTCTTTCCTCCTATCAAATGGATGATTAAAAAAGATGTTTCTTGAGTTTTTCCTGATTCTGAGGTACAAAATACACTGAATGACTCTTTTTTTTCTTTAGCTGAGGACAGAGGAGGATCACTTTAGCCACGTTTCTCCTTTACCTCCCCCATCCTTGAGGCCTTCTCTGATAAGAGGAATGGATGCCAAGAACAGGTTTTTATCAAACTTCTTGCACTCAATCACAGCCCTGCTGAGGAATACACACTCCTGGCCTGGGAAATACAGATAACATTTTGTCCAGAGCACACACTGATTAATACAGATGTACGTCTCCATCATTAGCTGCTGTAACCTGCTGGTCTGTTGCTCCCAGATGTTCTGCAAAGATGCCCTGTAATTTCTGTGCAAACACCTCAATACCTTGTGTTCGTTGGCAGCGAATTAGCTGAAAAAAATCCAATCAAGTGACCTCCTGTCAGCCAATGTGTCATAGATCAGATGTGGGTTTAACTACGAGGGCTTAGCAGCAAGAGAGTCTCCCTCTTTCCAGAACCCTTTAAATATTATCCTCTGTGCAAAGCTAGGAATGCCAAACTGCCATTACTATGAATTTATAGCTATTTAGGTACATATATTATATATATATGTGTGTGTGTGTGTGTGTGTGTGTGTGTGTGTATATATATATACACATAACATTATATATAAAATAAATAAGAATATATTTATATACTTATATTTAAATATACATTTATATCCAAATATGTAAATATATATATGTTATTATATATCGTAGGTTATATGTAATATATATTTATTTANATAAATTTAAATATAGAACCTAACATAAACACTGAGGCTATAAATTTGTCAGGGACGACCCTGAAATTCTAAGACCATGGTGAGCAGAAGTCTGTAGCAACATAATCATACAATGGAAAATTATCTGTGACTTTTTAATAAAAAGAGGCACTCAAACTTGGTCATGTTTGGGGTTATGTTTTTTTTTTTTTTTTAGGAGGCATGTTCGGTTTTGGTTTTGTTTGCGGGGTTTTTTTGGGGTATTTCCTTGTTTTTTTGGCTGGGGGATTTTTTGTTTCTGTTACTGTATTTGGTTTGCTTTGGGTTTTTGCCCTCTGATATTTTTTAAGCAAGAATTTGTTTCTCTAATACCCATTAATTTACTATTGAGCCTTCATTGTTTGTGTTATCCGGAGGCAGAAGCATAATTCATAGTAAAATTTTACCAAATTTCATCCACAGTAACTTAATTTTTTCTCATCTCCAAGGCTCATGGCACAACACACCAAAAACTAGACATTATTTAGGAATGAGAAAATACATTTTAGTGCCTTTATATGCATTAAAAAAAAAAAAAAAAGTTAATTTTTTTATTTTCTGTGCTTCTGAATAATAACTGATATTTGTGGAGCATGTCCAGAGAAGGGAACAGAGTTGAGGAAGGGTCTGGAGCCCCAGGAGCAGCTGAAGGAGCTGGGAAAGGAGCTCAGCCTGGAGAAAAGGAGGCTCAGGGGGGACCTTCTGGCTCTGCACAGCATTTAGGAGCCAACAAAGTTTTAACCTCTCTGGATTGATCCGTGTTTTTCTGCAAGGATCAGTGTGGGAAATACCAATGAGAAGTGCCAAAAATTTGGGAATACATTTCTCCTGCCCAGACCAAGGCTAGTGAAAAGTTTGTCGCACCTTAGAGCAAAATCAGAACACCACAAAACACCTCTGCTGTTGCACAGATAAGACTCAAAAGTTGTCCATTTCATCCCAAACAATGCAGAGAGGCAAGGAGAGATAAAAAGTGAAATACTGGCAGTGTGCCAAATAGAAAAATTCTGAATTTTTGTGTGCCAAAAAAAAAAAAAACTTCATGTTTTTTGTTCCTTTTCTTTCTAACATCACAGGTATTATACCAACTAATTAAGCCTCCTCCCCCTAAGCTTAATTGTTCCTTGCCAGCTTTGTATTTTCTTTCTCAAGATGTGAGAACTCACCAGCTAAGACATCTATAAACCTCACAGTTTTAGTTTTTGAAGTCATTGTAAATGTGTTTACAGCTGATTATGAAAAAAAGAAAAGAGAGAAACAAAAAAGAAGAAATCAAAACACTTTCAGGACCAGTGTCCACAGTCAAAGTGATTAAAAATAAAGGAAAGATTTTTTAATGTTTCATGAGCTGAATGTTGTCAAATAGCTGCTCTTACTGTGTTTTTGTGATCAAAATTTTTGGAGAAAAAGTAGAGAGAGGACTTTCTATTCAAACATTTCCTATTTTTTTTTTTCCTATATATACCTAATATATTCAGTTTATGACTCAAATATTTTAAAGAGCTGTAGTTTCAGAACACTAAATTATCCTATGCCTAGGGTTTCAACAACACTACCAACTACAGAAACTTCAGAGCAGTTTCATGATCTGAGAGGTTATTTCAAAAGATGATCCAACAAAACTAGGTGTTTTGATTTTTTGTTTTCAAAATTACAGTTCAGTACTTAAAGATTACCCAATATACATTAAAGATGTGAAAATGCTGTGTGATTACAAAGTTTTTAAAACAATGATATAGACTTGGTAAATGTAAGAAAGAAAAATATTCCAATTTACATATACATTATCATATTTCTTTTTCTTTTTTTCCCTATGGTCAGATTTTTTTCTTCACTTTTCTGGAAAAATCACTTTTGTTTAGGCTGCCTTTTTCTGGCTCCCAATTTAGCTTCATTTTGACTCTGCATTTTTAAACCTAACTTCATTGTCATGTATCAAAATCTGTGTCATTACAGCAACTGCAGGAGTCTGTGCAAACTCCTGCCCCTCTACTTGAGGCAAACTGGGAGTCCTGATTAGAGAAGTTAAATCAAGCTCAGATGAAGCTTTAATTGAGTAGCCCAAAAGTCTTAAACTTAGTACTAAATACGACCAGTTCTTCTTACCCATGCTCTGGTACAACTTGAATACTTTTAATACTTTGTGGAATATTAAAATCCCCCTACAAAGCCTCCAGTTTACTTTCAGGAATCAGCCCCTACATCTACAAATGGATACATCCTGGCAGGAGTGGTTTTTAGCCTTTATGGTTACCCTCTAGTTGTGGTGGGCCAAAACTGTCTCTATTAGACCTAAATCTCTATTTCTTCCTAAGAAAAAACCCAACAACCAAGGTTAGGAAATCTTCCAGGGTTGCACCAATCCAGTCCCATTTCTTCCCCAATCCGCTTGAATTCACTGACAGCCCAAAAACATAATGGAGTGACAAATAAAAAGCATTATTAATTTTTTTTTATTATTATTATTTTAATTTTTTTTTTGACACAGTGGATGTGTCAAAGTGTTTGCCACATCCTTTGGAACAACTGCAGTGGTTGCACGAAAATCAAGAATCAAATTTCTCAGTAACCTTCAGGTGCCCACCAGACCTTCCTTCCTCTCAACTCTGTGTTTTACTCTGTATAAACCACTCGATTCCATCAGTGCAAGTGCTGGCTATCCTTCTTCATCCTTTCATTTCCAGGTGCCTGGGTGTATTGAATACTAACTAAATCACCCTCTCAGCTGGGAAAGGACATTATCTGCAAGATTTGCTGCTGCTGCTCTCTCAAATTCAGCCTCCTGCTCCTGGCTCCACTGACAGAGTGTTTTACCCACCTGGCATTTTTCATGGTTTAACTCCAGATTGCTCCTAGCTTGTCCATCAAGAGATAGATAGGCACAGTGAAACCCTGAAACTTAGTTGAAGTTTCTTATTAATACCTGTGCAAGGGGAGCTCACCTCCTGAGAGAAAAGACCATTTGTGTGGTAGGATTCACAGCAGACAAACTGGGAGCAGTATCGTGAATTTATGTTCTATATTTATGCTCCAAGGTTTGATAGATATTTCTGCTTTAAAATAAGGTCTTACAAAGAAATGAAATTGAAACATAGGAATACGTATTTCCAAGCAATGCCAAAAGAAGCCACTTAAAATGGATGAAAATGTATTGTGTCTCTTTCTAAAATTACTTTTTTTATGTCTGTTTTCCCCCGGCTGTAACATTGTGTATTTGCTAAAGCAGAAATGGTATACATAGTTTAAGCCAGGATTTATTTCTTCAGATTAAACTCAAATTTTGGTAGTTTTAAGCCTCCCTGCATCTGGAAATGATATAAAGCCATACTTAGTCTGCAATAATGAGAAAAAATGGCTCATTTTTGTAGTTTGCTTAATCCCACAGTATAGGAATGTGCATTGTGTGGCAGATAACAGGTAAAGACATTTAGCAATGTCTCAGTTCTTTGAGGGAAGCAGAGCTGAATTATCAGACATACAGGGACACAATAGGATGCTCACACAGAAAGATAGCATTGAAGGAGTGTTGTGAATGTGTGCCTACAGTGTATTCTGGTAACCACACTCCCTTTTCTATTGTCAGCAGCAAAAGTATGTAAAATCACCTGCTGCAACCCAAAAATTTCTGAGTGAATTAGCATTTTCTGGAGGACACGTAACACAGAAAAAAAAAAAATCCAGACTAAGCAAACAGTGGCAATTTGAGCACACAATGCATTAACATTGCAACCTGTAAAGGGTGTAGTGCCAGGAGATATCACCAAGATCTGAACAGCACAGGGCTGTGCAGAAAGGAGATGAATAAAGTGGAGAACTGCTTATTCATGCGTGGTGGTTCAGCCTTCTGACACGCTCTATTTTCAGGGCCAGTTTCTAATCCCAGAAGAGCTACAGAACTGCAAGCTGAAGAAAACCTGCTGCCCAGCTGGTGTGTTCAATGAGGTTTTTTGTAGGTGGTGTTTTTGTTTTTGGGGGGTTTATTTGTTTGTTTTTTGGTGTTTTGTTTTGTTTTGTTTGGTTGGTTGGTTGGGGGTTTTTTGTGAGTTACAAGAATAGCAGATAGGTCTAAAATTAAGAAATTGTCCCTTGGGGTCTTTAGAAGACACACTTGTACCAGTGCAGCATAGGTAGGGTTACTTTAAAAACTGCTGTTAGCATCTAGCTTAACTGAACAAAATGCACTCTTACTAATTTTGTCTACTATCCCCTCAATCTGTTTAACATCTTAGCAGGATTAATATCCTCTGTAAGAAGATATAGAAAATACATATATATTCTATATCTGTATATATATACAGAAATGCGGAACCAGTATTATGGAACCAGAGATATATTTACAGAAACTGGAAGCAGTATTGCTATTGACTGAGAAGTGGCTTCTGTGAAAGACATTAGTGTAAAAAAAACATTTACTTCAAGGAGGAGTAAAATTATGAAAGTTTGGCTATGTCCATTTAATTTTCTTTATCAGCTATCATGGGAAATTAACTCTTTTGCCTCCCTTTATGGCTGTGGCTGACTTTGTAAGGCGTCTTTTTCATTTAATTCAAATTCACTTTGTAGATTTAATGTGCAGGTGATGATGTGCAGAGGTGTAGCCAAAATGTGTAACCTGCGAACTGAAAATTAAGGGTGAGAAAGCACATTCTGCTGATGCATAAAACAGAGAGGACACAGATCTTTTCAGATTTTTGAAACTTCAGCTTTTAGGATGCGCAATGAACTTTCTGGATGACCCTGCATAAATATATATATATTTTATGGCTTCTACAGGTATGGAGTATCATTGCACCTGTGATTTATAGGAGTGTGTAAAGTATATAGAGTATATAAAAATACATAAAGCATATACAGTTGGAAGGATAAAAACTCCCATATTGACTATCTGCTAAAAGTATTTTGAGAAAAAATACAAAAGACTAAACCCCCAATTACAACCATTTTAATCCTTTTTAGTTTTCATTTTCATCCTTTTTGGTTTTACTTATGCTTTCAACAGGACCTCTCTCAAATTAATACCATCTCATCAGTCTGATTTAGACCTGGAACTCATTCCTAAGCCTAGATTTAGTTGCCTGACTCAGTCATTTATTTAGAGGTGATGAGAAGAGAAGGCTGTTGCTGCTGCTCTGTTGTCCAGGAGTAACAGCTGGCATTTCCTCCTCTTGAAAGGATTGCCAAGGACAGAAATACACAGAGCAAAAGACTCAGAAATCTGCCTGAGCAGCTGTCACTGTGATGAGCAGAGTGCAGATACGCAAAACACCACTTTGGTTTGCCAAAATCCTCGGTGGCTTTGGCAGCTCTTCACTGAAAAACTGGAAGGTGGCAGTGACAGCAGTGTCAGGCACCTCTGCAGCCAAGGAGGAAGAGGCAATTTCTTTTATTTTGGCTATGCTGAGGTGCTGCCAAGGGATGGCAGAGGCAAGGCAGGCACCACCATTCCCCAGTGGTTGGGTTGTTCTTTAATTTAATTTATTTCCACTGTCAAACCAATATGGAGCAACCAAATTTTCACAGCAGGGTGGCAAGAAAGGGACACGTGAAGGAGCAAGTTCCCAGCTCTAGGAAGAGACACTCAGAAGAGAGATTTAGGAAAAGAGGAGAGGAAAAGAAAAAATCTGAGGTTTGTACAGCTGTTTCTGTATAAAATAAGTTATTATTTGGAATGTGCCACTCTAGAAACAAGAGTTTTTTGTAGAGTTGTTTTTCCGCCTTCTTTCTAAATTTCTGCTGGTGCAACTTTCATAAAAGAAGTTTCTTGCAAAATCATGACACCTAAGGTTTGCCATTATCCTTAATTGGGGTAATATTTCTTCAGTGAATTGCAGACAACTCACTCTATTTGCAGACTTCATTTTAGAGTGGGAAGGAATTGCCTTTGCCTTGTTCTCTGCTGAAGTGGAAGGGACAATCTAATCTGATTGTTTCATAACAGACCAATCATTTCAATGTCTTGATTGCAATGCATGGCCCAGATGGACTTCTCTGCTATAGGACATGGGCTAAAGATCAATTATCTTTTATTTTTGAAGTGCAGGACGTTAGTCAGGAGTTAATATTGAAACCCCATTGACAAGTGGTGAGAAAGCTCTTCAGCTTTTCCTTTTTGACTGCTTTGTAAAAGGTTCATGCCAGCCATACAAATGGAAAATAAACTTCTAGGACACATTATTTTGAAAACAATTTTTTTTTGGAAAAAGTACAGTTTGTAATTATTAGCCCCCTAAGATCAATGGGACAGAAAACCAAATGTAAAGCACATTCAGAAAAACATGAATACAGAGGGAAAACAAACAAACAAACAAAAACAAACAAAACCAGCTGAAGGTGTTGCTTTGTTATTTGTTTGTATACAACTAATTGAAAATAAGTATAAAGAGGCACTAGTTTTAACAAATTAATGCATAAAGTTATATTCTTCACCCTGTATTTTTCTAGATACAGGAAGTGACAAAACCACCACAATCGCCATGAAAAGGTGAAATATTCCCTGAAGGAATGCCAAGAAGAAATAAATAGGTGTTGTGAAAGGAGCTATCCAATGTACCTCTGTTGGCACCTTTCTCTGAGCAATGCACAGCAAGAATAAAAGGAAATTAGCAAAATGTAATGATGTGTAAGGAACAGGGTGGGGAAAACAGCAGAAAACATAATGACACATTATAAATCAGTGACTTTCCAGCATCTGGGATAACATTTTGTATATTCCAGGTCTGAAAATACACAGCAGAAGAGTGTAAGCCTTCCAGGGGAAGGTGATTAGAATGACTTAATACCCAAAACTCTGAAGAGAGATTGAGAGCACATGGCTGGTTTATTTTAAAGAGGACACAACAAAAGATACAATAAAAATATATTACAGTAATTTTTGTAAGAACTACAGGTCAGAAGATCAAACAGAATCACCCTAGTTGTCACCACTTTTTCAGTTTTCCATTTCAGAGAGACAGCATCACTGAAAACTGATACAATACACAGGTCATATCCTTTTTATTTCAAGAAAAAACTTACCTTAAAGGCCAACAATTTTTGATATTTTATCTGGAAGATACTTTTTAATACAAAGGTGTAAAGATAGTCTGGACATATGAGATAAAGGCTTGGAGGGGAAAAAAGGCACAAAAAATTGCTCTAAAATAATGGGCAGTTTTTTCCAGAAAACAAAGCAAAATTTCTATTGGCAAGGACACACAGGAGTACTACCAGATGCAAACAGAAGTACCAGGATGAATCAAAAACTGACGAATAACAAACAAATCACATGATCACTGGTTTTAATTTTGCTATTAATTTTGCTGTTATTATGTGCAAGTGAACTGCTACAGTATTTTCAGCTCTGTTCTGATATTTGATTTAATTTTTCAGGTGCAAATTTAGAGGCTATTTTACACAAGCAATCTGTGCTACAATTTATTAAAAATCTTTCCAGTGAATCTCTTTTGAGGCTTTCAGAATTTTTAAAATGTTTTATGGAACTTGAACAGAACTGGTGCACAAACTGAGATTTCCTATTATCTTATTAGTATTTATGTAAACAAAGAAAATGTGGGAAAATGTATACAGTTTCCTCTGATTTCTGAAGTTTTGGCAGGTGTAGCTTGTTTTTAAAAGAAACCCCCCTGAAATATTCAATATTCACAGACTTCAAAAAATGAGTGATATATAACCCAAGAGAGATCCTCCATTGTTCTTAACAATGTACATATGATCCATTGATGTAATGAAAATTAAGCTTTTTTCACATCCAGATTCTAATTCTTATTCTCCACTTTCCCTTATCTGAGACATTTTCAGTTTACAATTCATTAAAAATGTCACAACAAATTGCTGTGCTGAAATACAAGAACTATCATTAAAAACAAATTTATCCTCAAAAGAGAATGTTCCATATTACCAATTTTGAAGACACAATTTGTCTTAATGTACACTTTGAAGATTAGGAGTAGTTTTATTTTTTGTATGTATAAAACTTTTTTCTTCTTTTTCATGTTTCTAATGATGTTACCAGATTTCAATTAAAATTTAATTTCAAAGTCCCTGGTATAATGAATCTTGCATAAAATCTGTTTATGTAAACCAGACTACCATGAAGAAATAAAGTGTTTGTTGTTAGTTGCTCATAAAGAATTACTTCCAAACCATTGGCCTACTTGATATTGTGTTTTTGACTTCCTCAAAACCTTCCCATTGCACAATACACTCTTCTTCCCTGCTGTTCTCATCGTATTTTAATTTTTCAATCCTATTAGTTTTCCTTTGGACATATTTACCCTTCTTTTTTCAACTTTAGTATAGAAAAATATGTTTGACTGCAATACCTGATGGCTGCTACTCCACTCCCAAGACAAACTCCAAATTTATTT
This sequence comes from Sinosuthora webbiana, assembly GCA_013397395.1. NCBI lineage: Eukaryota > Metazoa > Chordata > Aves > Passeriformes > Sylviidae > Sinosuthora > Sinosuthora webbiana. The sequence continues at coordinate 28,134 of VXBN01000861.1, forward strand.
CATCCACTAAAACATGAGAATTCACCGAAAAAGGGTTTTTTTTTCCTATACTTTCTATAGCCTTAGAATCGGCTTCATTCTCTTCCTCTTCATAGCTCTTATTTTTCAGTTCTGAAATAAAGTAAATCATACTCCAGACAACCCAAATTTTATATTTATATTAAAACTGAGTGCCACATGCCAAGAAAGAGAGAAGAATTGCGTAAAGACAGGGAATTAGTAAACACAGGGAAACACACCAAGAGATCAAGACAAAAGAGTCTGACTAAGAAGTTCGAAGGAGAACAAGGAATTTAACATGGAAATGTTGATTCAGAATATAAGGCAAATGAACATGGTTGTTCTGTAGATTTCATGATAGAAGCTAAAAAAATTTTATTCGAAGGTAAAAAGAAATTAAGAATTCCTTAAGAACACTAAGCTAGAAAACTAAAGAAAAGGAAGAAAAATAAATGAGATTATTTTTTATTAAATGTGAACAAAAAATGCTTAAAGGTGTGAGTTCTGGGTTTATTTTTCATTTTGCTTTTTTTCTTTTACATTGTTTTCACCCTTTTCCATTGATTTTTCCAAACACCTGAAGAATACCTCTGACTGTGTATCAGAAAAAAGCAGGGTGAAGTCCTTGTAAAACCTACTAACATTAATTTTTCAACATGTGGCCATATTTGTTGCAATCATTACCTCCTGTGTTTATAGCTCATGCAGTATCTCAGGACCTGATGCTCTTTCTGGACTCAAAACCCAGAAATACCTGTCTGCCTTTCTGTCATCTTGAACCAGATTATGAATTTCCTTCAAATATTGCAACAAATTCACTCCACTTAAATATCCCTAATAGACGAAATAATCATAAAGACATTAATTTTTTCTTTTGGAAATACAAAAGAAAATGTAGGAAAATTCATGTTTTAATGAGCTACTTGATATTCAGGCTCCTAGGGTAGAGAACTTAACTAGAATATGACACTTTATTGGCAAAAACCTAGGACATTACTATTTTAGCATTCTTCCTGCCTCCCATAAGATGATTACAGGTCACATCTTTATTTCCACTGATGACGATTTGGATTCTAATATTTTATATTTGGCTGGAAAAGGGTATCATGGAATAGATTACATATATAGAAATTTGAACTCAATTTCTCTTTTGTCTGCCCTACTAAATTGTTTGGCTCTTCATTGAATAAGTGATTTACTTTTTATTCCACACACATTTTGGTTTTGTATCTTCCTGGCAAAAAGATGGTGTTTTGTGCAATCTAAGATGAAGAGCTGTGACGTGACTGTCACATCATTTACTAAGCAGGGTAAGCAGGGGAGTAAATTCATTAAGTCATGAGTAGTTGCTGCTCAATTTTTGGAGGGATAAAATACGCTTTCTCCCACACTGTGGGATCCAAAATAATCTCATCAGTATGCAGATTATATGCAGATTATCCACATTGTGTTTTCAAGATCCTTGATTTCTTCTTGCTATTGCTGATAAAAATGATTTTTCACAAACTAAAGAACTGAAGAGGAAACAAGTTGATCTCTTTCCCTCCTTTTTATTTTCTATTTTTTCCCTTAGCGTATTTTCTGAATCCTTTTTTTCTGCACCTGCATAATCTCAGCAAGCTTTATTACTTTTGAGCATGTTTCATCCACTTTTTTTAATATTTTTTTTTCTTTAAAATAACTAATCTAAAAATCTATCCATTTTAGAGTGTTTCTTCTGTATTGAAAATCTAACCATAGATTTATAAGGTGTACCCATATTAACATAAAAGAGGGTGAGAGCCTCTGACTTTCAATTTAGTGGTTAAGATTTTTCATTTTGCTTTCAGAGCAAAATGAAAGTTACAGAGCTTCTCTGTAACTAGGTGCTTTCCCCTCTTTATCTCCAAAATATTTTCAGAAATACTTTGAAAGGAAGATTGAAGTGCACTTATGAATACTTGTCATTCCAAGGAAAGTCTAAAGAGAGTGGAAGAGCTGCTCTGGGATGTGTCTTTATTAAAAATGAATGGGTTTATTATTATTATTGTTGTTGTTGTTGTCGTCAAAAATGTGCTAACTCTGAAGAGCCTCTCATTTTCAGAGGGATGAAAGCAACTCAAAACTTGTCACCAAGAGCCAGCCCTTTCCCACTTGTGATGGTCTGTGAGGTCCTTTACACGGAACCCACCATAAGTTTTGACCCAGAAAAGGAATATCTTTTGTTGGGAGCTACTTATTTAAAAATACGGAGCAGAAAAAATGCAGGTAATTTTTTAACAAATAGTTGACAGATAGAGTTAGGCTGTGTATTTAGTCCAATTTTAACTCCTGAGGGAGAGACACAAAGGCCACAGAACTTCAGCTGCTGAAAACCCTCAAGGTTTTCACTCCCTGTCCCAACTGTTTCCTGACTTTTTTGCCATGCCATAAAGAAAGAATTTATTTCCTTATTTACATGGTCAAGTGACCATCTCTAAAGCACATCCACTTGCATTTTAAGAAGAAAAATGGGTGGTTTTTAAAATATTTAAGTGGTCAACTCTGCTACCAGCCAAAGCCACAAAGAGCAATACAGAGGGTCAGTTCTTTATGAGCAGAGTTTGTAAAAAAGCAGAATTAACTCTTCAGGATTATGTTTTTTGGCTTTGTTGGTTCAAGTGAATCTGGAATGACAGTTGTATAATTTCTCACTACACAAATCTCCCTCTAAACTTTATGTCTTGCATCATTTATTTTAACAGTGTTTATTTTTGAATGAAAAAAAATATAGAAAAATTAAATTTAAAAGGAATCAATAAAGCCACCATTTTTTTTTTTTTTTCAAATGAGCTTTTTCCTACAACAGGAGAAACATTCTAAAATACAGAGATTTTTTAGGTCTTTTATTTTAAAGAAAAAAAACCCAAATACTTAAAGTGGGTGAAACATGTTCAAAAGTAATAAAGTTTGCAGAAATGTTTCAGCAGGTGCCCTGCTGATTAGCTGCAGCTTAAAGTCTTAAAAGGTCATTTGTAATTCATACATAGACCTATATCCATGCTGCCTGTACTTTAAAAGGTTGTGTGCAACAAGGCAGAAGAAGAAATTATTTCAATCTTCTAAATATTGTTCTGATAGAACCTTCTGAGACAAAAAAAAAAGTTTATTTAGTGTCTGCACCACCCAGAACATTCTTTTGCTGCAATTATTTACATATTTCACACGGTAATGTGACAGTATTTAAAATGCAGAGGATCATCAACAATAGCTTTTCCATGGTACAGGAAAGATCTATAGAAAAAAAACAGGTAATTTGAATTTCTAATGAAAATGTCTGCAGAGATATGTTCTGTTATTCTGTTCAAAATGAGTATACTTCAAGAACAATAATATACTTTTTTTTTTTTTGTTTTATTTAAATATCCAATGGGTGTAAGAGTCATAAACATCTACCCAATACAGGCAAATTATTTGGACATCCTAAATTAGAGGTAGTGCAAAATTAGGGAGAGAAAGGCAGATCTAGAACATGAAAATGTGAAAGAGCTGGTCGCATTTCCAGCATGAAACCACCCAGCTTTCAAACAGGGTTAGCTGACTCACTGGCACCTGAGCTCTGATGTGCCATTTTGGCAGCAGAATGGAAAACAAGCTCCTTCCCACAAGAAATGCTGCTTTTGTTGGTGGTATCTAGGAGTGGCAGCCATGAAAAGCTTTTGTGCTGGCTCTCCACACCATAATTGGCCATTAAGAAATGAAATTTTAAGTAGACAGCCAGGCTTTGTCCAGCTGATGAGGCAGTGGGCAGAACATTTCCTGTTAGATGACATAAATTACTAAAATGTTCCCTGGATTAAAAAAAAAAAAAAAAAAAATAAATTCTTAGTCACACACTAGTGAGTTTTAAAGAATAAAAATTTGCAACCTTGGCAAAAATGCTCATATTTCATTTAATATGATAATGTTGCTTCATTACTTTTTAATTGAATTATACTTTGCTAAAAACTTGACAACTAAGATCCCAGTTTTATAGGGAGCCATTTCACAATGCAAGAAGTCATAAGTGATCGACTAATTGGAGGAGCTTTCTGAATGTCAAGCATTATGCAAATGAAAGTCCTAGCCTATTTAACCTGCTCTTCTAATGTAATTTTGTTAACTGTGTCCAGAGAGTTTAGTAGAGTATGCTGAGTTACTGCAGTGATACAGAGAGTAACATTTTTCCAATGAGAATTCTTATGTTCCTTCTCCTGCCTTTAGTGTTTGTTACACTAGCCTTGAAAAATTAAAAATTCACTGTTCCACACAATTTTAAAACTGTGCTTACTGTTTTATTCAGTGGAGCTTCTTTTAATACAAAGGAAGTTATTATTTAAGACTTGCAAATATGTGAATCTAATAATTTTGCTATTTCAGTGGCATTAAATTTCCCATTTGGGTTTCTTTCTTTGTCTCTGCCCTTCAATCTGGACCAGTAAATGACTGTGTTACTACTTTCTGCCATTTTCCCCAAGTCTGCCCTTCAACTAAGAGCTCTCTATATGATTTAACAATAAAGTAACAAACTCTTTCTTTGAAGTGTGGCTTCTTTTCCAGCTGTGGTTTTAATCCAATTATTCATATTTGAGATTACACATTAGGCAAATGTGTCCTTGAGTTGCAGTTTATTAACATAATTAATACAATGCTGATTTCATTATGTAAGATTTCCTCTCTAAGTGGAATCCCAACGTTAGGACATAGATCTTTCTTTCAAAAAGTATTTACTTGAGTGGCCTGGCTTTTTCCTAAAATGTTAAGCATTTGGTTGTTTGTAGCAGTTCAGGAAAGAATTTAAGAGTTTAAGTGCTCATTCATCAAATTAAATAAAAAAAATATCTGCTGTGCTTATTAAAGCTGTAAACTCCTGATTGTTCATCTGTTAAAGACAGTTACAGTTCCATTGTCTTCAATTAGGGTGGAATATTTTCTGCACATTAAAATGTCAAAGTCTAATTTACCCCCAGGACATTTTACTTCATGAAATCAGCAGGCAATCACAGGACAGCAACATCTGAAGTTGTGGCCTAAGCCTTCTCTGTGAAGTTGATTCAAGCCTTTATTTCCATGGCTAAATGTGACAAAAGTAACAATTTTATTACCCTTTTTACCTAACTGCCCACAAAGCTCAATACCTTTTCCCATCTCCTCCATCCCCCAGGTTTTGATCACATTTCCTCATGAGTTCTGTTCTTTGAATGCCTCTTTTCACCTCTGGATATGAAGGGAAAACCTAAAGATTCGTACTCCTGTTACTCCAATATTATGGCAACCTTTTTAGTCTCAGCAAGGACAACATGGCAAAGTTGAATTTAAAAGGAGCTGAGGCTCCAAATTGTAAACATATAGATAATTCATGAAAACACAATAATGTCATTACCTACCCATCACCAGCAGTCACAAAGTGTTTGGCATTATTTTGTCTCAAGTAGCACGTAGGTCTAAAGTTTGTCCTTCTTGTTCCTGTGACAATGTAATACAATAGAATAATAAGATTACTTGTTCTTCTGTAAATAATAATAGGAATAAATTTGCTTTTATAAATGCTCTAAATTTCTTTGGCTCCAGAATACTCAACATCAAAGGTTAAAGATAACTCTTAAATTGAATTTTCACTTTGCAATGAAATATAAAAAGATTTTTCACTTGGAGGAGATTCAATGCAATCTTTAACTGTAAAAGGTTAAGCTATCCAGAAAGGCAATATTTTCTGGTGGCATTCTTTGACATGAATCTGGGGAGAAAGAAAATCCTGAAACCACCACAAAACTGTTCTCCACAGCAGGATTTCTTTCCTTCTTTTTATATATGTGTGTGAGATATTTGGCAATATAAGAACCTGTTACTTCTACCAGGGAAGACTTGTGTTGACCCATAAAGAACAGATATTTCCTTTAAATTATGAAAGTGCCTTGAAAAACAAGCCCCAGAGGAATGCTAATTCATTGCCATCAAATATTGTTTCTACCTTTACACTGCCCTGAAACCATACTGGACTGATGAAAACATACTAATATCAGACCTTAAAAGAAAATATAGTAAATATATACATATATACAGAAGCTGAAAGATTTCTTTTCTAAATAAAAAATGTTGAAAGCTGAAATCATATGGTTTCTGATGAAAGCTGTGGCATCAAATTAAACACCAAAAAGCTCCTGCTACAGTATCCTGACTTACTTGTAATTTATTTATTTTATAGTCTGAAATAATCTGATACTGGTCAATGTTCGAACTTGGTAAAGAGTGATTTCATTTTTCAAAGTTTCTCATAAAACCTATTTCTCCTTTTTCTGTTTGCATTCCTCCTTCCAGCAGACCTATTTGTGCTGTTAAAAAGTAAAACTTTGTAACAAGAAATAATTGCCTAATATGCTATTAGGCAATAGCATATTGCCATATTGCCTTTCAGGATTTCAGGAGACAGTCTGTATGCTAATATTTTGGAATTTCATATGTTTTAGCTGAACTGGGAAGAACAAGCTGCAATCTTGTGCTGGATTTCAGAGTATCCACCACAGACTCATTAAGTGTGACACCATTTTCTTTTAGGAACTGTCTGGTGTGTGACCATCTTGGTTCTCAAATAATAAATACCAATAGTAAATCAAGATGTATTTTTTTTTCAGTGTGTGAGATTGGCCTGTGGATAGCAATCCATCATTCCGTTAAAGGGGTGTTAGATCGTGGTATGCATGAAGACAAATTGACTCATATTAGAAATCAAAGTATTTTGGTTCACTGCTGTATGAGGGGAACTGGGAGTATGACTGAGATTTATTGGCTTTTTTGTTTTGTTTTGTTTTTGTTTTGCTTTTTACTCATCTATTTTTTTAACTTAAACTGGGTTCATTATTTTTCTTTTCTTTTTCTTTTCTCTCTCTTCTCTCTTCTCTTCTCTTCTCTCTTCTCTTCTCTTCTCTTCTCTTCTCTTCTCTTCTCTTCTCTTCTCTTCTCTTCTCTTCTCTTCTCTTCTCTTCTCTTCTCTTCTCTTCTCTTCTCTTCTCTTCTCTTCTCTTCTCTTCTCTTCTCTTCTCTTCTCTTCTCTTCTCTTCTCTTCTCTTCTCTTCTCTTCTCTTCTCTTCTCTTCTCTTCTCTTCTCTTCTCTTCTCTTCTCTTCTCTTCTCTTCTCTTCTCTTCTCTTCTCTTCTCTTCTCTTCTCTTCTCTTCTCTTCTCTTCTCTTCTCTTCTCTTCTCTTCTCTTCTCTTCTCTTCTCTTCTCTTCTCTTCTCTTCTCTTCTCTTCTCTTCTCTTCTCTTCTCTTCTCTTCTCTTCTCTTCTCTTCTCTTCTCTTCTCTTCTCTTCTCTTCTCTTCTCTTCTCTTCTCTTCTCTTCTCTTCTCTTCTCTTCTCTTCTCTTCTCTTCTCTTCTCTTCTCTTCTCTTCTCTTCTCTTCTCTTCTCTTCTCTTCTCTTCTCTTCTCTTCTCTTCTCTTCTCTTCTCTTCTCTTCTCTTCTCTTCTCTTCTCTTCTCTTCTCTTCTCTTCTCTTCTCTTCTCTTCTCTCCTCTCCTCTCCTCTCCTCTCCTCTCCTCTCCTCTCCCCTTTTTACTGAATGACAGCTGAAAGCAATTTTCTTGTAACCTTATTGATGTTTTCTCTTTGAGAAGGATATATTTACAGAAGACATCATCTTAGAGATGTAACCAAGGTGGCACAAATTTCAGTAGCAATTTTGAATTTTTGTGGGTGATTGGTGGATTATTATACAAGTCACTGTAAGCAGTGCATGCAATTGTTACTATCAATAAAAAATATGCCTTTTAAATAGACATAGACTTCTTTATCTTTGGAAAAAGTTATGCTTTAGATAGTAAATTTATTTTAGTTTTTATTTATCTTTAGAGTTTAATATGTGGCACACATAAGGTTTAAATAGGCAGGTGTTTAAAGCAGCTGAATATGCAGCTGACTCCTTTTAAAAAATATGTTAACAAGAATTATGAATAATTGTGTGCAAGTACTTAATCTACTTCCCAAATTTTCCCAGGTTAGTTTTGTGGCAAACTGCTCAGTTCTTTTCAATTCTGATCCCGGCTTTTTTAACAACAGTGGTGTAGAAAAGGGACAACAGCAGTGCTGGGGATCTTAGGGGGCTTTTCCAACCCAAATGGCTCTGTGAGTCTCTGATCCTATGCTCATAACCATGAAGGAAGAACTTCTAAACAAAATAAAACTATTGGGACCCTCATTCCACAACATAAAAATTACTCTGAAGACAGAAGATAAATATGGCATTTTTCCACTGTATGTACAACTATAGAGATGCACAAAATCACCCAAACCAATCTTTATGTTTATGGTGAACTAAATTACTGAGAGATGAATATACAGTAAACCCGTAAGTTAATGAGTGATAAAAGTAATCCCTATATAAATGCATATAAATGTTAATATTTTGCCATATATAGAATATTTGAGTGGGTTTATGCTTTGGTGAATCTTTCTGGTCCTCAGTCTTGCTAGAAAACATCTAATCCTTCTCAGTTTTTTAGTATTTATGACTATGGAGAAATTAATATGATTTTATGTTTTCTTTTACAGGAACTTGGAAGCCATGGAGAATTTGCTTTCAGACTATGCCAGTTCCTCCACATGTATGCCTTAAATAATCCCCACTTAATGATTTCTTTAGAAGGTACCTGTAGCTATTCAATATTTATCTGTTTTACCTGCCAGGTTAAAGTGTTTTTGAGACCTCAACCTCTACTGTTGTTAATTATTGAAACAAATGGTTTAAAGGAGCTGGCAACTCTGATGAGCACATTAATGCTTGTGTTTGCAGGAGAATTCAGAATATGCAGTAACTATAACTTAGTTAAATGTTCAATGAATAGCATGTTAATTACATCACATACTTCTTCTGTGCTGTAAAACTTGAATGCTCACACAGAGCATTTGAAAAAGAAATCTCAGTGCTCTCACAGTATTTTATTTCCTATTGTGTTATTTTTTTTTCCAATATCTTTGTGCACTTTCATTTCCTCTTTCAGTAAAAGAAGTTTTTTTCAATTCCTACTAGTACTTATGGGTTTTGGACATTACTACCCCATTATATTTTTGGTCAATTTTATTTTGGGGCAATTATGGGGGAAAGGTAGAAAATGAGAGATGAAAAAACATTGTGTTATCCAGTGACAGCTGGCTGAGATACACAACAAAACTTGGCTTTTAGGTGAATAATAATAGTATTAAAAAAAAAAAAAAAAGATATTCTAAAATACAAATTATTTTTCATGCCTAAATATTTTAAGCATTCCCCTCAGACTTGTCTCTTGGTCATCCACACTACCGTGCAGCTTTAGCAGAGCCTGCCTTTCTTGGTAAACAGGAAGAAATAGTGAACTGCCATTAGGAAAGATTTGTGTGACAAGAAACAGACACTTTAACAAGTGTATTACTCAGCCTTGATCCCCCCTCCTCCCCTTGCAACATTTCAGCTCTGGGTCCAGGAAAGCAATGAAAAAACATTCAAGAGGTTCTTATCTTGACCAAATTAATTTTCTCGATGGGACACAAAATGTAATCAACTTTAATACATAACTTGAAAGGTTAGCTTGAAGGATTAGAGCAGTTTGATTGTGAAGTGTGCCCAGAAATCTTGATCTGAGAGGGGATGATGAATTCCTTCAAATTATTACTGGAGCAATAAAAAGCACAAGGTTGAAATGTTTGAAAATTAGGTGTGCTCACATAATTTCCAACTCATTGGTTTCCCATCTAGACAGGGAGCAAATTGCCTGGGGAATTCTTTGAGGATGTGAATCATTCATCTAAAGGCTGCTATAGGTTCAGCTCTCTGAAGAAATGGTTATTGAATTCCCCTGAGGAAATTCAAAGGCTGCTGTGGTGCTGCAGGATATGCCTTCGGACGGTAGGAAAAGTTCATCCAAGTAGATGAATTCCCACAAAACTGAACTTTTCACCCAGATTATTGTGGAGGCTTTGGTGCTGTGATGCAGGACAATGCAGGACTCTCTGGGACATGTTCAACAGCACAGCATCCCTTGGAGCGCAGAGCAAGATGGAAAGTTTACCCAGCTGAAATGAGAAACAATTCTTTTTGTTGTCTCTCTGCAAAACATTGATCTCTTCAAGCTACAAGAGGAAGCACAAATGTCTCATTAACCAAAGCCTTTCTTTTTGGCATCTTACTGCTATTTGATTCTATCTAAACCCAGCACTGCCTAAGTCCGAATATAAAGGTGTTGAAAAGGATGCTGAGGAATATTGCTAAAACTCTGTCCTATTTGTGATTTAATCTTTTGGGAAAAACTTATTTGTTTCCAAATATATAATTATCTTTTCTTAAAACCTTTAGAAGTGAAAGGTAAATTTAAAGGGAATGTATTATCTTCAACAAAAAAAACCCAAAAATATCACTCTCTTTTTTTTTTTTTTTTTTTTTTTTTTTTTTTTTTTTTTTTCAGCCGTGGCAGAGGTATTTTTCCCTGGTTTTACCAAAAGGCTCACCAAAAGGCTCAGTGTCAGAAGTCATGCTATTGCTTCCAAAACTTTGATGAAATTCTGATGCTGAGAGTGTCACTATAACTTATTTTAAATCAAAGAGAAGTAACATATTTATTTCTTTTTAATTTGAGATAGGAAGGATATTCACACCAAGCTAAAACTATGGATAGCAGAGCCCTTCCCTCTCATACACCTGCAACAGCTGTGAAAACTAAATAGGAGCAGCAAGGCAAAAAAAACCTTGAAAAAATCAGGAATTTAGAATTAAGAAATTAATTTTTCCTTTCATACTGAGTGAGTATTTGCGACTCTTTGGGACTTCTTATTTGATGTTCAGCATTACCTTAAAATTGCTGGCACCTGAAAGCAGGGTGACGAGCTATGTTCAGACAACTGCTTTCCCAGAGAAAATATTTTGGGTACTGCTGGTCACAACTCATTAGTGAGATGGAAGAATGTTACCATCATCCATTCAAGTTATCAACTTGATGAAGAGGGGGAAAACGTAATACATGTGTCCTATGCATAATCACATGTATAACTAGACCTCCTTTCCTGCATAGTAAAGGGTAGCAGTATTTCCTCTCATCCTCCAAAGTGCCCTGAATCACAGCCAGGGTTAATAACCAACCTCACCTCTTGAAAATGGTGCCTCCAGCAGGTTGGCAGGACACGTTCAATATACACAGTGAGCAAATTGAAGTTTAGTATTTCCACTTTGTAAAAAGGAAGAAGATTCCTATCAGGGACCATGATATTTTTCAGATACTGTTCCTAAGGAAAGAGATTCAGCTAAAGAATAATGATCTAATTCTGATGAACTGTGAAGATTTTTTTTAAGTCCTTTGTGTATCCCAAACCGAATGCATGAAATCCATTGAATGCAGATTCCATTATCATGGACTAAAAGATTACACAAGGAAGATAAAAAGAAGCAAAAAGTTAATATGCCAGGAAGTCAGAAAAAATTTGTAACTTCCTGTTACATCATTCATCTATAGATGTTTGGAGTTTCAAACTAATTTGCATTAATGGTCATAAGGTTCAACAGAGAGAGATCCAAGTTAAAAATCTTGGAGCTGTCTCCCCTATTTAAAAAAATGAATCTGAACAGGAAGAAAAAAATTATGGTACATCAAAATATCTAAATACTTCCTTTTTTTCTTCAGTATAACAATATGGAGCCTCCTTGGCATCCTGCAATCTGTCAAACACCTCAAGGTCATGTGCAATATGGAATAGGTATTGCTCTTTTAAAAGCAACAATATGGTATGATCACACTCACTGGAAATAAGACTGATGATGTGAAAACTGCAAGCCTGAACAACCTTGTGCTGTTATAAGTCTTGGACTTACCTGTCATCTGGAGAAAAAGAAAACTCAATAATGGCCACACAGTTTTCAAATGCATCCATGCTTTTAATTCTGAAGAAGAAGCAAGGGTACAGAGTATATGAACTTAGAGGGTAAGATTTCTCTATGTGCTATATATGCTATTAAACTGTGAGAACTGCAATGAAATTTCCAGATGTCTTTGATTTACACAGGCATGTTTTGTAGCAGAATAGCTGCTTTCACCTTTTGGATTGGCAGACCATTGCAGCTGGGAGTGGAAGTACAAGAAGATCTCTGTCTGCTGAGTTAAATCACAGAATCACAGAATTGGTAGGTTGGAAGAAACCTCTGAAGGTGATCCAGTCCAACCCCTGGCCCAGGCAGAGTCACCCGGAGCAGGTGACATAGAAATGTGTCCAGGTGATCTTTGAATGTCTCCAGAGATGAAAACTCCATGAAAAATCCAGTTCCCATAGTCTCTGCCCAGCACAGAGAGGCTCCAGAGCCCAAATCCTCTCTGTGGCCTCCCCTGGACCCTCTGCAGCAGCTCCTGGTCTCTGCTGTCCTGAGGAGCCCAGGACTGGAGCCAGCACTGCAGAGGTGCCTCAGCTGGGCAGGGCAGAGGGGCAGGATCCCCTCCCTGCCCTGCTGCCCACTCTCTTCCCTGTGCTCCCCAGGCTCCCCCTGGCCCTCTTGGCCCCAGGACACTCTGTCAGCTCATGGTCACTTTGTCCCCCACCAGCACCCCCAGGTCCCCCCCAGGCTGTGCTGGCCCTGGGGGTTGTTCCTGCCCTGGGACAGGACCTGCCCATGCCCTTGTGGGAAGAACCTCACTGGGGTTCTCTCCACCCAATTCTGCAGCCTGCCCAGATCCCTCTGAGTGGCAGCACAGCCTCCAGGTGGATCAGACACTCCCCCAGTTCAGTATCATCAGAAATATGAACAAACTTCGTAAAAAATCACATCAATTTCAATTCTCACTGAAACAAAAAGCCAGGGATAATAATGAAAATCAAGCAAGACATTAGACATCGAAATTTTCATTATTGTTAAAAACAGGTGGTTAACACCACCTTCTAGAATGAATCAATTTGCTTAGCTCTTGCGCATCATTCCCGTTTTTTTTCTAGTTATCCTGTGCTAATCCCATCCCTTCATTTAACTACTGAAATTTAGCAGTAAGAAGTTCATACTCAGATCCCCATTTTTTTTTTCTTGCAAGGACCAGGCTCATGGGACCAATGAACAAATGTCAAAATTTTATATATAAGAAAGACTTTGAAGAAGCCTGTAGAAATTTATCATTTTTAAGTAGACACATGCATCCTACCTTCCCTGTCCTGTTTCATGGGCACTGGAGCTGCCATGGAGATTTTCATTATTCACGGCTCCAGGTCAAGCTGGAATTGGAGTTAACTACTTAAATGACAGCAGTAAATCCAGGAGCCCAAATATCAACATATGAATGACTTAAAATTCTGGTCTCACTCTTTTTTTTTTTT
>VXBN01000861.1:51454-62602 GCA_013397395.1 Sinosuthora webbiana
TTTTTTGGACAGAAAAGTCCCCATTGTCATCATAAGTCTCTGAGTTGAATATGAAATCTTCGGATGTTTCCCAAGATTTTTTCTGTGTTATAAAATTTAGCAGTTACTGCAGGCAAATCCCAGATGTGGGATCACCACCACAACACGCCATATTATCATGTGTGATGTGCTGATAATCACAAACTCCACTGGAGTACTTTGTCCAGCTTTGTCTCTGTTTTCATGCAAGGCTTTTTGGGTGCAGCAAAACTCAATTAGTGCAGATTTGGAGATGACCCCAGATGTGCTTGTGTTTGTGGCTGAAAAACACCCAGGTGCTTAACACAGGCAATGGAATTCGCAAAATGACACAAAGCAAGTCAAGTTTAAAGGATGTAAAACTGGATCGAGGTGCATTACATTACCCTGGCTAATTTACAGACATTTAAAATGCTGTTTTTTCTTAATCTTTAACAAAAACTTCTCAAACCTCAAAAACTAAAGAACCCTTTTCAAACAGGAATGGATGCAGAATTTAATATACTCAGCTGCATTTTCAGGTAAGGAAATAGAGTTTTCTGCATGTTTCTGGGATAATAAGAAAGTATTTAAAACTTGTAGCAGGCAAATCATCTTTCAAGGACTTTGTTACTTGTGTCTAGTTCTAAATACAGCTTGGATGCTATTAAATGGTTTTTATTTACAAAGGTCTTATTGAAGCGCAGTAAAACAAAATACTTTATCCCAGGCTTGTCTTGGCAGATTGAGATCAGAGAGACTAGAACAGACAATTTCCTTTTCTTTCACAGCTTCATTTCTAGATGATGACTCCAGATGTTATTGTGTACCTTTGATAAGCATCACTTCTGAGCTCAAGAAGCGCTGCTTAGGTAAAGATGAAGAGTCAGAACAGCTTCAGCAACTGCTAAAGAACATGAAAACTTTTGCAATGCAATTCATCACTGCAGTTATCATCACATCTGGGCATAGAGAAGGAAAATATTGGAACTGCAAGTAAAATAGAAAGGTTGCTAATCAGCCATGACTTCAGGGATAGATTCGAAAACACAGAAATAAAAATATTCAGCTATCTGAAATTGAAATGTGTTTGGATTTGAGGGGAGAAATTTGAAGATAAAGAACATTGGTCAACTTGCAAGCAAATAAAGGTTTTAACTGTTGAGATCATATGTACCTGTTCTCTTGCATAATCATGTAGAGGCTTATTAAAAAGTCGCAGCATTTAGATATTATAGGAAAAACATAAGTATGGTCTGTGCAAGTGTGTTCAAGCTCTGTGACCTGAACCTTTCCTAAACATGTGACACCACCAAAGATTCTTTTATCCAGTCATGCCGAGGTCACAGAGTCATCTCCACATCACACTTTTTATATATTCAGAAAGGAAAGGAAAAACAGAAGAAATATTCAAGATATTGCAAAAAAACTGTGTGTTTTTAGAGTTCATTAGCTGTTCCATTAAGTCATAATTTCCGCTTCTAAACTTATGACTAAGACTCTTAACCTGAAGGATGTCAGCATTAAAATGAGATCTCATCCTCCTTCAGTCCCACCTCAGAGAGTACATTTATTGGATGAATTTAACAGAATAAGCTGACCTAAAGGATCAAGAAACTTTTCCATTTTCCCAGTTCTTTTTCCTGACAAGGACAAAAGCTTCTTTATTATAGATATGGCTTCAGAGTTGTTCAGCTATAATTACACCACAGGGGTTAGAATAGTGGGTGTTGCCTAAAAAGTGTTTCATCCAAGCTGATGTTGGTCAGAAATTGCAGTTTAATATCTAAAAATGAATAGCAGCCTGGAGGTTATTGTAACCATTTTTATGGATATATATGTAGCTTATCTAATAAAAGATAATTATCACTGAATACACTCTCTTTAAGATTACACCAAAAGAGAGGATCAATTTAACAGCATGTTATACAATATGATTTTGACAAAGTGTCATTTGCAGCCAAATCTTACCATTTTACAGTGACATTGTGAACCAAGGAACAGGACTTCTCCAAATTTTCCTGCTTGGAATCTCCTAAGTTCTGTAGCAACAGCTGAGTTTAAATGTGCAGAAAAATGAGCAAGAACAATAACATGTTCACCTATATTTTCAATAGTCATATTGTAAACAACTACTAATAAAGTGATTACAAGCTTATATAATGGGGGGTATAATATTAAAGTTTAAGGCTAAATATGCATCAACATTATATTTCAGTTATTATGCAGATGTTTACAGAAAATGTGTGTCTTAGATTTAAATGAAATGGTTTAGCCTCCTGGACCCAGAAAATATGAGAAATGCCATTAAATAAAGTGACTATCCTCAAATAATAATTTTTTACTCCAAGTACATTTTTGTGGTTTTATTTATTCAACACATACTTTCAGATTTCTTTCTTCCTGACAGTTTACACAGAACACATTATTTCCTGTGCAGAAGAATCAGTTCTAAAATGGAGCTGCACACATCTGGAGGAAGATTTTGACTACAGTCCCCACTCCAATCCCTGTCTTACAAACGAATCAGGAATTAACTTGCATCGACACTTCATTTTGAATTTACTGAAAATGTGGGGGTTTTTAGGCTATGGGAATGTTTGGAATTCCCTGTATTCTGCCTTCTCCTGTTTTGGGGGGAAGAAGAAGCTGAGTTTTGCAAGTTCTTGTTGTGCAACTTTTTCTATCATTGTCATTTTCCAAGGGAAGGGTAAAACAAGAATGCAATAAAATAAGTATAAATGTTCTTAAATTGCACAAACAGATTTTGCTTCATGAGAGGTACCTAGGCTGAAAGCTTGCCTTCCAAGGATTTAAGAAATTGTCTATAAGTGTTCATGTTTTTCACAAGCAAACAAACAAACAAACAAACAAAAAGCGTTATATCCCAAAACTGCTCATCTGCGCTACACAACCCCAAATGCTGTCCTAAAACATCATATCGCAGGTGCATCCTTTTTCCATAGGCTTTTCCTCATATTTTCCTTAGAAATTTTCATCCTCTCAGGGTGACAAAACATTCAGTGTGGGATGACTTTTCAGGTTCAACCTAGCCTGTCAACAAGGCTCCACCACCCTGTCCTTAAACAGGAGGCTTCTAGTTAACTAAAAATTACTAAAAATCTTAACTGCCTCCCTTAAAGAACCATTAAACAGACACAACTGTCCTCATAGAGAATTTATGAGATCGTAAAAATTTGGTATTAAGTAGCTAAAGAAGTGTGGTTTTTTCGTGATCCCCTTTCTGGTATACACAGGGGGTTTATTTTGGGGCCTGGAGCAAATAATTTAAAGAGAAGTAAAATACATTATCTTATTATAGGATCTGCCTTCTCCCCTTTTTAAAAGGCACCAAAATTCAGTTCAAGAAAATTTTTTAGACACCCCTTTACCTTCAAGTGAACAGGAGGTACAAGAAAAGAGAGATTGCATTGAAAAATCAGTGGAGTCATAAATAACAAAAGTGATGTCACAAGTTTCGACACACTTTGATCCTCTTTCCCACTTGATGCAAAGATGTTAATTTAAATCTTACTTGGAAACTTTATACCCTTACTGTTCTTTACTTTTGTAATAAAGTTATGGTTATTGAATTGTAAAATGCTGCACTGCAGATATGGGAACTATTAATCTAATTTTATTGTTAGAAACCTGCTATTTGGTTTTTCCATTACCCTACATTTTGTAGATTTCTATAGTTATGCAAACCTTTCACGCAGCCAAAAATTTTCTATTGATTTTGCAATAGCTTCTCTTTGGAGAAGAATCCATCAAGCAAACAAATAACTAAAGTAGTTCAGTTGTGAAAGAACAGAAAAACTAAAGCAAGTAGAAAAAACTTTTCAGAAAGTATAAAATTAGCAATCATTTTTCAAAATTCAAGCTTCTTTGGTCTTTTGTTAATGTTCTAATACTTCTCTTTCCCATATTTTTTTTATAAAAAATTAAATAAAATTAAACAATTGTTTACATATAGGTCCAATATTTTATTTCCATCCAGACTGTTATTTTCTCTATTTCTACGCTTGCTTGTATCTCAGCTACAGGAAAAAACTTCAGTGAGGTTATAGGAAGAGTTTTCATGAAATATTCAATTTCAGACATAGACCCTTAGTTGGTTTTGGTTTTACTTTAATTGAAAAGCATCTGTGTTGGATCAACGTCATGCACAAACAACCAGCATCACGAGGCTTTTTTGGAGTCCAAATCTCCATCTGTCTCTGTGGAGAGCACTGCCATCACCCTTTTCTCCTTATCAATAATCTGATCATCAGGTTCAGTGCCAGTTTTTCCTTCAGAATCATGATTGCAAACACCCTTACAGAGTTATTGTCTCAGGTTATAGTCAGGAATCTTGCTTAATCAATAACATGTAGTTCTCCCAGTGGGTTTTGTGGGATCTCATCCCTATTTGAAGGCCATGTTTCTAAAAACTGAGACTTACATGGGGGACAAAAAAAAAAAAAAAAAAAGAGGAAAGAATAGAAGGGGATAATGAAAAATATGGCATATTAACTAATATGTGGATAAAACTAAAATATGGCCTGATTTGCTTGATTCAGTGATTCTATCAATATGAATTTTAATTATTAGAAATGTGTAAAGGAAGCTGAGTTGGCATGGAAACAGATTTTGCAGTCACAAATCTGTTTGCACTTCTCTTAGCGTGCTGGGCACATTTACCCAGCACTGAGACTTGTGACAAAATCCAGACAGTGATCCTTGCTCTTGAAAATCCTGGCACCTGTCCCCTAATTCTAAATGGGCTGGAAATCAACAATATTAGGGATTATAATGCCTGTGAACAAACTGTTCCTAATGTTGGGGTTTGTATTTCACTTTGAAGCAAGATCTCACGGTTTAAACATGCGTTTTCATTTCTCACTCCCCGGGTATGGATCTCCTTATTTGTTTTTTGTAATTAAATGTCAGACTCTTGAGCTCTATTTGCCTGTTTACACAGGTGGAGCACTCTGTGTTAACAAGTAATCTCTTTAGGGATTTCTGTGCTTCTTCTGTAAAGACAGGGCACAAATTTATTAATCTCTCTGCTTATAAATGACCACGCATTTACCCAGCAGATTAATTAATGATAGTTTGAAACAAAAGTGCATTTCTGGTGTTGTTCTGTTCTCATATGCATTATGTGCTGTGCTATCATATGTTGCTGCATTTTTTCCATAATTTTCTAACATTAACAAAAATTTCTAACCAAGCCTTATCAATTGGATTTCCAATATTTGTACAAGAAGAAATATTTGTTCAAAATACACATAAAAAACCTTGGTATTTTCAAAATCAGAGGGAATGAAGGAAATTATCACTTTTCGTTCCTGTGGAAAGAAGTGCAATTTAAATTCCTAGATGATAATGTAATATAAAGTCAAACAAATTGATTTTGAGGTCAGTTTCTGAATTGCTTCAGACATTAACCCTCAATTAATCTCAGCACTTTTCCTGGTAACAAGCAGAAATTATATTTATTTCTTCTTAACAGATAAGGGTTTATAAATAAAATATTTTTAAAAAATTTGAACTATCTGGACAGTCCGAGGTTCATTACAAAGCATAATCATTGCAAATGTACTTTCAAGTCAAAATATCAATTATCAGCTAAAAAAGCTCTATCAGTCTTATTACATATGTTTTGAATCAATTTTGTCATCTTTTTGAAGCTTCAGAAGAGTTCTCATGACACTAAAAAATGTTCTTACACTAAAATTATGTGAGTCGGGATATGGAACACTGTCGACAGGCTCAAATGTCTCTTACCTATTATATTACAGTGAAATCTATAAGCAACTGCAATGTCAAAAAATTATCCGACATTTTAAGAAAACCAAAGCCAAGACACAACCTATAAACATATTTCTAAGATTTAGTAGCAATATCTAGATCTCTGTCTGTAATTCCCAGGAAAAACTGCTGTTTTTCTTAGGACTACGGACCAAATATTTGGGATAGTATTTCCTTCTATGAAGCATCAAAAATGTGTTGGGATTTTTTTCCTAAGTTTTGAGACATTTTCTGTTTCATTGCTGAGTTTCCATTACAAAGGCATATAGAACAGCTCTGGATATTCAGTTCAAGTTTTCTGGAGTTTCAAAGAAAAATTGATATATTTTTTTCTTTCATTCATTCTTTCATGAATTTGAACTCCAAATTTTTGGAAACACATGTGAAAATAGAAGTGATTTAACACAGCTTAAGTTTTACACTAAATCAGATATTCACTTTTTCATTTTTCAAACATCCTTCACCAGAACTCTTCTTGTGGCTGATCGTGAATGCACAAAATACCACTATCAGCAGAAACTGTAATGGCAGCCTTGTGCATTTTATACCTGAGTTAGCAAATGATAGATTTTAATTAAAACTTCCTTTTTTATAAGAATTTTAATATTACAGGTCACAGATTAACAGAAACCAAAGTAATAGATAATTCCATTCCTCTTAGCTTGGTTGGCCAATCTGATTAAATGAAAAGACCCTCAATATTTCAGAAAACCTATTAAAAAGTTCCTGAGAATTAGGGAATCCTGAGAACTTTCATGCATCCTAGGTGCCAGAAAAAAATAAAAATTGAGACACCATATAAAATTATCTATTACTTGACATATAAAACAGAAAACCTGAAATTCTGGTCATCTTGGACTAAGTGTGAACTTATACATGGATTTCCAGCATGTCCAAATTCACTGCTGATTATCACAGACTTTTTTTGGAAGAAGGCAATCCTGAAAGTTCGTGTTCAATCACCTTCTACCCTATAAGGAGCAGGTAAGAAACATCAGATTCTGGAACTGAAAAAAAATGCAAACAGTTTTGCCCAGCTTTTGCTGAAGACCCCTCACTTAGTTTTAGGTGTAAATGGTGGATGGCAGAAACAAAATTGATTTGCTCTAAGTCCTATACACCCTGGCCTTGGACACTTCCAGGGATCCAGGAGCAGCCACAGCTTCTCTGGGCAACCTGGGAAGCCCCTACATCAAGATGTAACCCCAGCAAATGTCAAAATACTGATTTTTCACTCAAAATTGACCATTTTAAGAGTTACAGCTTCAGACGAGCGGGAAGAGCTTGCCAAACGTCAAGCTTCGTGTAGCCTGTGAGGTAAGGTTTCTGAAACACCAACAATTAGCTCAGTTTGTCCATCTCATTTAAACTCCTGATCCTGCCTTGAAATGGCTGATGTGAGTCAATACTTTGACAGAGAGATGGCATTTGTTCAATTCAAATGACATCCATCACGCTGACTTTTGTTCTAAAGCTCCGAGAGGTTAATTGAACGGATATGAAGGATAAGCCAGTCTAAAATTGCCTCTGCTCTGCCTCAGAAGTACTAAGCCTTTGGACTTAATTTAAGACTCCTCTCTTCTGTGCATTAGACTGAATCATGTATGAAGTTTAAAGGAGGAAATATTAATAAAAGACAACTTAATTTTAAAATTTGTATACGGTGGGGAGTTTCAGTACAACATAGTTTAATGGTATTTGGATCTACCAGTGAGACTCAGGTATTTCCCTGCTAATATAACAATTCTCGCTGGGCTGGACAGTTGGGTGGAGAGAACCCCAGTGAGGTTCTTCCCACAAGGGCATGGGCAGGTCCTGTCCCAGGGCAGGAACAACCCCCAGGGCCAGCACAGCCTGGGGGGGACCTGGGGGTGCTGGTGGGGGACAAAGTGACCATGAGCTGACAGAGTGTCCTGGGGCCAAGAGGGCCAGGGGGAGCCTGGGGAGCACAGGGAAGAGAGTGGGCAGCAGGGCAGGGAGGGGATCCTGCCCCTCTGCCCTGCCCAGCTGAGGCACCTCTGCAGTGCTGGCTCCAGTCCTGGCCTCCTCAGGACAGCAGAGACCAGGAGCTGCTGGAGAGGGTCCAGGGGAGGCCACAGAGAGGATTTGGGGTCTGGAGCCTCTCTGTGCTGGGCAGAGACTGCGGGAGCTGGGCCTGGTCAGGCTGGAGAAGGGGAGGCTGACAGGGGATCCCATCAATCCATACAAACATCTCCAAGGGGTGCCAGAGGATGGGGCCGGGCTCTGTTCAGTGGTGCCAGTGCCAGGATGAGGAGCAATGGCCATCAAATAAAGCACAGCAAGTTCCACCCCAGCAGGAGGAAGAACTTCTGTCCATGGAGGGGCAGAGCCCTGGAACAGCTGCCCAGGGAGGGCCTGGAGTGTCTCTGTCTGGAGACATCCCAACCCAGTTGGACACATTCTTGTGTCACTGCTGCAGGGGACCCTGCCTGGGCAGGGGATTGGGCTTGGTGACCTCCAGAGGCCCCTTTCAACCCCAGCTATTCTGTCATTCTGTAATATGTAAGGGAATGCATGATATGATCTCATTATTTATTTTTATTTTTCTATTATGATCCTCAAAACTGAAATCACAGATAATTTAATATCAATTTAGAGTGGGTCTGTAATGACCTCCATCTTTATTTCAACAACAACTTGGCAGACTTCTGTTTTAGATGTAAATTAATTAAGGTATAGTCACGTACATTTAACTCTGTAGCTAATTATGAGACATTTTGGAAAATTTTTGTAAGACATTATGCTCAGTTTTGTAAAATAGCAGCCTGCGTTGGAAAAAAATGATCAAAGTTAAATCTCCTATGATATTTTTCCTCTCTGCCTGACCAAATAAAGTTAGATTTATCTCTAGATTCTAGCAGACTTGTGATAAAGACAATATAAGAATACAGTGTAAAGTGCCTTGTCAAAGAAAAATATTGTATTAGTTGGAAAATATGCTAAGATGATTTTGCAGGGAGTATGGCTGCAATCCTACCCAAGATTGCTTCATGTTTACTATGAGAGCCTCTCTGATTGATTGCATTTCAGCACTTTTCAGTTGTAGGAAATTTCACATTACTCTTGTTTCTAAGATGACAGGAAGCATACCTTTTTACAGTGGTTATTATAAGCTCCACAAGTATGCATCTTTTTTTTTTCCCATATATTTGACAGCAAAAAGATTGTCAAGAGCTTGTGTTTTTCACAATAAAAAAATCAAAATAAAGAAATCAAAATTCTGTTTAAAAGGCTTCCATTAGCTTGCCTTATCTAGGGGACTTCTCTCATCTAAAGAAAATCATCATAAAGCCTTATTCTTCAAGTAACTTTTATTTTTCATACTCTTCAGTAAGCAATCCTGAATATATCTGTTTCACTGGGAGTAAAACTAAAGGTCTTTCTGGAAATATGTAAGTCTGAAGTCAGCATTGAAATCAGTAGTCAAATGTTTTTATATGTCATAAGACTCATTGTGATGAGATTAATTGTAATTTTATTGCCTGCTCTTAAATGTTATCTCCTCTTCCAAATTTTATAAGTTCCAAATTGGCAAAATGAGAGCAAAATTGAAGAAGTGAAGACAAATGTTTTTGTTTCTTTGGTGTTGTTGTTATTATTATTATTATTATTATTATTATTATTATTATTATTATTTTTTTTTTTTTGAGATGAATGGTAACCCCACAATCCACCTGGTTTTCCTGGCCTGGGAACACAAGAAAGACAGATCAACCAAACAGGTGAAAATTATTGCTAATTCCAGTATTTTCTGTGGTATTCCATCAGTTTTGTCTCATCTTGAATGAAAAGTCATTTTCACCCTGAAATCTCAGCAAAATATCAACAAAAAATGAAAATCCTCTTGCGATGTTCAGTGACTTCTAGGAAATATTTAATATATATTTAAATATTTACATTTTTAGCTGAAATGACGTAGTCTTAAAGGAGAACTAGTATCCCTTAAGTCTGCCTAAGAATAACAACATTCAAAATACATGGAATTCACAAATAAAAGTATCCAAACCAGGTATTAAACTGTTTTTGTTATGCAGTCTCTTTGTTTATGTCTGGCTCCATTTGAAATCAAAATTTCTTAATCTCTGAACAACCTTTCGAAGTCTGCTCTGGAATTTTAGTTTCTGGATATAATTTTTTTTTTAATTGATAATGACTCTGTTTTATATTATGTTTTAAAATGTTTCTGAAGGATTTGTATTTAACAATATCACCTTAAATTGATTCAGTTGCTTTGATTTCTCATCTATTGATAACGGCATCAATGATGATGGCCTGTAGAATAAAAGAAGTGAAGTTTTTAAGCTTTTTTTTAAAGCATTAAGTTTTTTGGCATTTGGCCCTTTTTAAGTTGTAAATTGTCATTTACAACTTAAAAAGATAAAAATAAAGGGCCCTGAGATTATGATAATGAAAATGCATATGTAATATTTTTATATGCGCTACTAATATTAGTTCTTAAAATAATGATTACAAGAACAATTGTTAAATACAATTCAGTTACTACATAAATGGGAAATGGGAAATGAGAAAATTTCATTACATCATTTACAATCAAAAAAACCCCAAACCAAAATAAAAAAAGAACTATGTCAGTCTTTCAAGTCTGCAGTAACACAGAATATCCACAAGAACCTTTTTTTCACAGAGGAATTTCCAAGTTATTGACCATTTGATGATTTTATGTTGTGACTTATGGTGTTGAAATCCTCCATTGCTGAAAGCAAACCAAAGAAAGTTAAAAACTTTGATACCATATTGAAAAATATTTAAGAAATTCACAACCTAAAGTGGAGGAATGAACACCAGCTAGATAACCTCGCTGTCTTCATTGTAATTGGTCAAAATATCTTAACTTAGCATTTAGAAATACCTGTTTTTACGGGCTCCATTCCATCCATACTTTTTCATGCTTTCAAAATAATAGCTTAGATATAAAAACAAACAAACAAACAAATAAATAAGTAAATAATCCCTTCTCTCACTACCTTCTAAGTTACCAAGAGATGTCCTTGTTTTATTCTTGTTCTTCAGCAACACATTTAAAATTTGCTGTTCTTCTTGGGTACCATTTTTATATCCCACCATTTTATACTCTAGAGAGAGCAAAATTTCCAAATAAATAAACTTATTTCATTTTGGCGAGAACTTTGCCACTCTACCACTCTTATGCTGACATTAAAACAGGTTTTAATCTAACTTTTCAATCCTGTATTTGACCATTAGTTTTATTCATGGCCTAAGAAACCTGGCTTAATCCTGTCTATATTAAACTTTTCAGGCATGGGATGAGGAAGGGTAATAGGATCCTTTTCCACCTTTTTCTTTTCTTTTTTT